>KN173820.1:12414-27902 GCA_000758425.1 Nilaparvata lugens yeast-like symbiont | reverse complement strand
AAGTGCCCCACCCGAATTAACGAACTAGGAAAGAGAAGATCTTTATTCGGATATTGAAGCTATTCTGGGTCAATCAAAGCCTCGTTTTCTTGCCATTCCGGGCGTGGAAGAAGGCGTTGAAAAAAGCGCGGAAGATTGGGTGGAAGACTTAGAGGAAGATGCTGAAAACTCCATTTCCTAATTAGGCAAAAGTTACAGAATTGTAGTGTATTACTCGATTGAGATGGATACAGTGCTATGTAAGCCGAGTTACTTTTTCTGGTCCGGATAGTTAAAGTTCCCAACCTTCGTAGATGGGATCGGGCCTCGACCCCACCACGATCGTTGACTTGTCAAACCGGCGCTACGCCGAGTAGTCGCAGTAACGCACCAGGTCGGCTGTTGCTTTTTGGCTGCTTCCTTTTGTCGTGACCCGCCCAAAGTCAAGAATCGAGCTTGAGCCGGCAAGGGCAAGCAAATCTGCAAAGTGCCGGGCGACCGAGGTCAATGCTGCAGCCGTGCAGTGGTCGTGTTGTCAAGGCAGGCCGTTTTGTCGACTGGTCGGCCAAGAGGGCACGAGGAAGGTCGGCGAGAGAGATGAAAGGAGTCCGTCCTCTTTTTTCCCTCCGTTGCTCCCACAGTCCCGTCGAAAGAGGGAGAAAGACGGGCAGGCCGTTGCCCTTGGGCCAGAGGGTGCTGGAAGACACCGGCCCACAGCGGCCGAAGGGGGATGCTGGCTCACTGACGCTGGCCAATTTAATGCTTGGCGAGAAGGCTGCTGAGATGTAGAGGGCAGGGAGCACGGCGAGCGGCAGGGAAAACCATGTGCAAGCGCTGCACGAGGACTTTCTTTTTCTCGGTCCTGCTGGCGTTGTGGCATGTTCCGGTCCCCTCCCCCTTATTTTCCTTACCTTGGGCAGACGCTGGGCGGGTCCGTGACGGCTGGCTGACTGACCAAGGAGATGGGCCGGGCTGGCGATGCAGAAGAGACGGAGCCGGGTACTATGAGAGGCGCTGACGAAGGTAACGGAGGAGAGACAATGCGGAGGGGGAGAGAAGGGGAGCAGTGGGAGGAGCGAATAACGTCGGCAGAGTAGAAGGAGCCCCCTTCCTTCTCACTCTCTCTCGCCTGCGGTAACAAGCCGGAAGAACGACTTGTCAACGCCTTGGGGTGAGTGGGCTAGCCGCAACTCCAAGCAACAACCCCCTGGGTCATGTCTTTTTTGCCTTTGGGCGGCCCCCTCCTAAACCTCTCCTAAATCCCTCCCCCCTCTGGCTCCTCGGCCGCCTGGGGAGGGTACGGCAGGTACTCTACGTGAGGACGAGCGAGTCTTGGTACTTCGCATGGGTCACGCGAGCAGGCTCTACAGGCCGCAACGTGGGGAAGCGTACCGCTACACTGCCAGGCTCCGGACGCCCACCACGAGCGGCGCATTTACCGTAATTAAGATAATCAGCCCAGCGTGCAGGACGCAGGACGCATGGCTGCCGGGGGACAAGCTGGCTGGAGGCAGCCTGGTTGGCGGACTGAGGCGCGTCCCGTCGCGACGACCAGGGCTGCGGGCTGGAGTCACCAGATGGGCTTATAGCTGCGAGGGCAGGCCCCCCGGCTAAAAGAGTAACCTTATTGCTCGCCGTCTCTGAGCGGTAGGCGATGATGTCACTTTTGCTGGCCGCGGCCGACTTCCATACATACAGTACATGCGTCGGGAGACACCCCCATTAGCCCAGGGGCCGGCCCGGAAAGCCACTCCCGGTTCATCCGGCCAGGCACGCGCGCACGTCTTGGGGCTGGCTGGCTCAGCCCATCAAATGACGGGCTGCTATCAGAGGTCGATTCGGTCCTTGAGCGCTTTTCGGAGCCTCACCATGCCCTCACCTCCCGGGAGGGGCGACTCGCGCTTTAGCGTCCATGGGAGGCCAGGCCAGTTGTTTTACCGTCTCCGCAGTCTCGTCAGGGCTCTACTCTTCCCCGCAGCCCGTGGTTTGAAAAGATGGAGGCTGGCCGCGCGCCACGGCAATGCAAGCCGTCAGACGCCAAACCACGCTCTGCAGAACATTGTTTTGTCGATAGCTCAGGGCCGTGGCAACATCGGACGCGGCTGATGACTCTGAGCAACGTGCGCCGCCGCCCCGGATACGTACACTGTCGAAGTAAGGGTCTGTCAAGGCGCACTGCGCACACGTCGAGCAGCGATATGCCTGTCACAAGTCGTCATGCCGTCGTCGACTTCAGCTGCTGCGGACTGATGTATCTATGCGTACGGACAAGCACGTGCCTGCCAAACATGTACGACATGTCAGGCTTCATGTACCGATATAGTAATCGGGGCCTATAGCTGCGGCGGAACCGAGGGCCGGGATGAGCTGAAACACGGGCGCCGGGACAAAGCCAGCAGCGTGCTTGACGTGGCGAGGAGGTGCGCCGATGCGGCCTACCTACGTCTACAGCGCTGCCGGGCACGGATGAAGGTGCTGACGATGAATGCAGCTGCAGCAAGCACGGCATCCGGAGCCTGGCCAAGAGCGGGAACCCTGATGCCGCCGGCGACCGTGGCATGCATCAACGAGCGGTCGAGATCAGCGGAGGCCTCTCCACCCCTCGTCACGCCCCTGTGGAGTGGTCGCCAGCGAGCGTCTTCCTCCTGTATCCCGCAGGACAGAAGCTACTGCAGAGCTATCGTCTGTTAACTCGGGACAAGGTGCACGCTGCAAAAAGCATGTCGACACACGCCAACCGATCGGCCCGGTCAAGGCCTGGGAGGGCATCGCGTGTGGATGGGCCGCCCGGCAGACGGACGGACGGGACACGACGCGAGAGTCGTCGACAGCCGAGGTGGAATCGGATTCGCTTGGCATGCAGGAGAAAACGATCCAGGCGAGGGCGGATGCCTCGCCCACTTTGGCTTGGTGTTGAAAATTTCGTCTCGATTTTCTACTTCGCACGACGACAACGGCCTGCTCCGGGAGCCGAGACTCCCGTCCCGATCTCGCCATGCCTGCAGACCAGAAGATCGCCATCGTGTCCGTCTACGACAAGACCGGCCTGCTGGACCTGGCCAAGGGCCTCGTCCGCCAGAATGTGCGCCTGCTAGCCTCGGGCGGCACCGCGCGCATGATTCGCGACTCGGGCTTTCCGGTCGAGTACGTGCCTTGCGCTATGCTCCTCTTCTCGGCTGTGGGTTGTGCACTGACCCGCTGCTTCTCCTGCCTCCCGTCCTCTTCCCCGCGCACAGGGACATAAGCGCCATAACCAAGGCCCCTGAGATGCTCGCCGGCCGTGTCAAGACGCTCCATCCCGCCGTCCACGCCGGCATCCTCGCGCGCAACCTCGAGTCGGACGAGAAGGACCTCGCGGACCAAAACATCAACAAGGTGGACTACGTCATCTGTAACCTTTACCCCTTCAAGGACACAGTCGCCAAGGTCAACGTTAGCATCCCAGAGGCTGTCGAAGAGATTGACATCGGCGGCGTGACGCTCATCCGCGCTGCCGCCAAGAACCACAAGCGCGTGACCATCCTCAGCGATCCGGATGACTATGCCGGCTTCCTCAAGGAGCTGGAGGGCGGCGACATCTCGCAGACGAGCCGCAACCGCTACGCTCTCAAGGCCTTTGAGCACACCGCCGACTACGAATCAGTCATTTTGGAATTCTTCCGCAAGGAGTATGCCGCCTCGGACCAATACATGAACCTCCGCTACGGCGCCAACCCGCATCAGAAGCCCGCGGCCGCCTCTTGCACGCTCGGCAAGTTACCTTTCCGCGTGTTGTGCGGCGCGCCTGGCTACATCAATCTGCTCGACTGCCTCAATGCTTGGCCGCTCGTCAAGGAGCTCAAGCAGACGCTGGGTCTGCCAGCCGCCGCGAGCTTCAAGCATGTCTCTCCCGCCGGTGCGGCCATTGGCCTGCCCCTAACGCCCGAGGAGCGCCAGATATACTTCGTCGACGACATCGACGGCATCGAATCCTCACCCCTGGCCCAAGCGTATGCCCGAGCCCGCGGCGCGGACCGAATGAGTAGTTTCGGCGACATAATTGCCCTGAGCGACGTCGTTGACGTGCCCACTGCGACCATCATCTCCAAGGAGGTCTCCGATGGCGTAATCGCCCCTGGTTATGACGAAGCTGCCCTGGAGATACTGTGTAAGAAGAAAGGCGGCAAGTTCCTCGTTCTCCAGATCGATGCCGAATACAGCCCGGGTCCGACCGAGACGCGAACCGTCTATGGCGTCAACCTGCAGCAGCGTCGCAACGACGTCGAAATCGGGCCCAAGTCTTTCACAACCATCATCGTCCCCAAGGATGTTGGCGCGTTGCCTGAGTCGGCGACTCGAGACCTCACGGTGGCCACGGTCACGCTCAAGTACACACAGAGTAACTCGGTCTGCTACGCCGTCAACGGCCAGGTGATTGGTCTGGGGGCCGGTCAGCAGTCTCGCATCCACTGCACCCGCCTTGCCGGTGACAAGGCCGACAACTGGTGGATGCGCTTCCACGAACGCGTGCTCAATATCCGGTGGAAGAAGGGCACCAAGCGCCCAGACAAGAGCAACGCCATCGACCTACTAGTCAGCGGGCAGCTCCCTAAGGACGGGCCGGAACGTGAGGCTTTCGAGGCCGTCTTCGAGCAAGTACCCCAGGCCTTGACGGCCGAGGAGCGAGAGAGCTGGATGAAGCAGCTCAAGGACGTTTGCGTGTCCAGCGACGCCTTTGTAAGTCTGACGTGAAGGCGCCTCGAGACAGACGAGGGAGAGTGACTTGGATCAGCCAGCTCACTAACGGCCTGTTTTTAAGTTCCCCTTTACGGACAACGTCTTCCGGGCGGCGCGCTCCGGCGTCCGATACATGGCCGCCCCCAGCGGCAGTCAAAACGACAACGCCGTTTTCGCGACGGCCAAAAAGCTCGGCGTCACCTTTGTCGAACAGAACATCCGCCTCTTTCATCACTGAGTAACCCCTTGGTCTCCATCCTTTTCTTTTGGTTACGCTCGGTACTTCTTATTTCTTTTCCCACTCATTTGCTCAGCCAGCGAGAAGGACGTTGAGTCAACTCTCTCCCTAGCCTATTCTTGCGCTCTGGCTCCACAGCCCACTCTGAATATTTGTTTGGCTACCTTGACGAATTGAACTGGGTTGCGAGACGACATCTGTAAGAGTTGCAGCATGTGACTGCGTATGCGTCGTAGTTGTTGCCGTGCGTAACCTGAAATCCGGATTGGGGCATTTCCAGAGTACAGCCTCCGTATCAGGGGCAATGGACAAGGGACATGGGCGGAGGGGGATGGTGGAAAGCGCCGTTTTCGGATTGCCAGGGGGCCAGTCCTTATCGCCATTGGCCCTGGAGTTAACGTGATGTCTTGGGCGTCCGGCCGGGCTATCCATGTCTCATAAACACGTAAAGACGACGGCAGCTGAATCACCAATGGCGTACTTGTCTCGCGCGGGTCATACGCATTGACCGCATCCATCTGCTCATGAGGGCAAGACAGAGGGCCACCGTGCCGGCCCCTTGACGCCTGTGAGACAACAAGAGACGGCGTCAAATGCTTTACAGCGGTGGTGGGTGAGGCATTAATTAAGTCACTCGTGCCTGCGTCTGTTCGGATCTCAAGTGTGCTTTTTATTTTGCCAAGTATCGCCGAGAGATGAGGCGCTGCGCAGCAGACTCGACAGGCTGAAGGGGCGGGAGAGGGAGCCAAGATGTCGATCATTTGTGGCTGGAGAGGACAGGCCAGGCCGGCTGTCAAAGGATGCAGACGGGCAGCGTAGGAGGCGGCATATGGCGGTCCGATGAGAGATGCAAGGAACGGCGCCGATGACGATGAAGGCGCCCGAAGCGGTGGGAGCAGCACCCGACTTGCGTAGCCAGCGCCGGAACCCTCCTGACACAGGGCGCGGGTGATCAAAAAGGCCTCGGGGCGACTGCACATGCGAAACACGCAGCCGGGGAGATGATGGACCAGGTCAAATGCATCGATCAATCATTCAGGTCAGGCCTCCCGGGGGGGACGCGGGCCACACTAGTCAGCCAACGGCGAGGGCCCGTACGGCCTTGCCGACGGGGCCGGTGTCGAACAGCTCAACGGTGCCGAGGCCGGCCGCCAGCCCTACTGCCCAGGACCACTCGATGCCCCAGAGGAGCTTCCAGCGCGCGCCGTACAAGCCCCCGGCCTCGAAGCGCTCGCGCAACCAGTCCTCGGGGGCCTCGCCCCAGCGCGTGCGACGGCCCAGCGCCTCGCTAGCCAGCCGACGGTGCCGTCAGCCAGCTTGAGGTAGCGGCCAAGGCAAGGTATGGAGATGCGGAGGGCCGAGCTCTCCTGGAAGGGGTCGTTGCCGGTGTTAGTGCCGCCGCCACCGCCGCCGGCCAAATGCAAGGCTTGGGGCCCGCCGAAGGCCGAGAGGCTGCCCGAGGCAAAACGCACCACCTGGTGCAGACGTCAGCATCGTGCGGTCCTCAGGCCTCGCGTCGAGGCGACCGCCGGAGGGCACAACGGCGCGCGTGGCGCTCGTCAGGAAGCTGGCCCGGACCAGCTCGTCGGCTGCTGGCGAAGCACGGCGAGAAAGCGGTCGGCGGTGCCGCGCGACAGGCCACCGGCATCACAGGCGCGCCGCGCCCTCGTCCGCAAGCCTTTCGGAAAAGGCCTCTCCCAGTGGTGCTGCTTTCGCTGGCTTGGTCTTGTTCCGCCGCGACGGCTTCCCAATGCGGCCCAAAGCGCCCGGCAGCGGCCTGGCACGTTGCGACATGGTGGCGCTGTCGTCGGCGGCTGCTGCAGCTTCAGAACCAGATTCCGGCGTAACGCCTGGCCGATGGAAACGTGCTCGTCGAAAAGGGCACGGCTGCTTGCTCCCGGGTGCAACAAGGTGCGATGTATCGTCGGCGAGGGAAAGGAAGTTGGTTGTTGCCTTCTCGAAGCGGCCAAATGTCGCCACCCCTATGTGCACGTACAGTCCGCCTACCCTGGAGCACATGATGTCCAGGTTCCGGCGCGTCCTTAGGTAATCATACGCTTTATCTCCCGGTCGGGTGAACCCCGAATCAGCAAGAAACCATCTCTATTATGCCTTTAAAGACGTCCTTCGAGCCATACGCTGTTGAAAGCAGGCAACGAGTTTTCTCTCAGAAGTCAACTCCAATTACACATTTTCACGGGCGTCTTTCAAGCCTCGCGCTGTAGAAAGCAGGCCCTGCGGTGGCCGTTTGATTGGATCCATAACCCGAGCTATGTCAGCAGGCTGAGGTAACCCAGGGTGAGTGGGGGCTGACCGAGACCACTGCAGAGTTAAAAAAGTTGAAAGGACGAAGGCATCTTTGCGATGCACCTTGCGATACCACAGAAACGTCCGAATCATTCGTGTACTATATCTGACTGTCGCTTTTCTTGTTCCAAATCAATCGCGTCCCGGATCCCGCTAGCCTTCGAAAATCCCGCGTCTTCATATACACGCCTCATTGCCACGCAACTCTCTCCCTTCTTGCATCCTGGCTTGTGTGCCTTCCCCAATTACCCATGTCGACAAGGCGAAAAGTGCCGGCTAAGCTGGCGACCCCCGTCGTCAAGTCTACCGCACACATCTCCACGAGAAATACAATTGATGAGTCAAGAACGTCGGTCTCCATGGCCAGTATCCTGCCCAGCTCGCAGGTAGAAACGATAGAGATTTCGTCCGACGGAGACAGCGACGAGGATGTCTGCGATGCCGACAGCCTAGAGGAGCAAGCACAGCCTAAAAGAGACTTGGATGTTACAAAGCAAGAAGTGAATCTTGCACAGGTCAATGGTGCAAATGTTATTCATGACGGGGTCGCGACTGAGGTGCCTGATGGAGAGCCCACATCTCCATCCTTCGGCGAGTTGCTCCGTGACAACGAGGTCATCGATGTACCATCCCTCCTTCAGCAGATGAACACGGAAAGCAACGCCGTAGTCCAAAGCTCGCGCCCGGTGCTCACGGCCCCTACGCACCAATCCCTAACCACCGTTCTCTCTCAAGCCTTGCGGACCGACGACAGCGATCTTCTTGAGTCTTGCTTCCAAATCACCGATATCCATACGATTCAGAAAACGATAGATCAGGTCGATAGCTCCCTGGCTGGCGTCCTTCTCTTAAAGCTAGCGGCTAGGCTCCACAGGCGACCAGGACGAGCCGGGCTTCTAATGTCGTGGATACAGTGGACCCTCGTTGCGCACGGCGGCGCATTGGCTATACAGCGCAAGGTCCTTGGCGAGCTCAATAGCCTACAAAATGTCCTTTCCGAGAGAGCAAGGGGACTGAATAGCCTTCTGGCATTAAAAGGCAAGCTAGATCTACTCGAGGGTCAGATGCAGCTACGGAAGAAGATGAGGAGAAACCAAGGGGAAATTGATGGCAATGACGCCGATGTCATTTGGGTTGAAGGCGAGACAGATGGCACCACGCACAGAATGGGCTCTCGTAGGAAACAATTAGCCGACGATAGCGACGAAAGCGACGATAACGATGTCGTGCCGGAAGCCAACGGCTTCGTCGGCGACTCCGAGGACGAAGAGGATCAGTCAGACATGGATTCCAGTGACGACAGTGCTAAAGTTGAGGAACTCATGGACGAGGACGAGGTCGATCACGATGACGTGGACGACTCGGACGGCTGACGAGGAGAGCGACGAGGAAGCCGCCGCTCCGCCGACCAAAGCCCAAAAAATGACCAGGACCTCTCGGCCCCGGAAAACGTGACGGACCTGGGGCATGATTACTGAATTCGACATGTGTTGGCGTGTTTTCCATGTCGAGGGCCTTCTCCTTCTATTGCTCTCTTCGTGCCTAGTATGAGCATGGCGTGCTTGCCTGTTGTCTCGGTGTTGTCATTGATTTGCACATCATTTCATACTATGAGTAGAAAACTAAAGCCCCGGTAGCCAAGGCGCCCGAACAATCCTCCGTTTCGTCTGAACGCTCTTCGTATGCAACGACAACGCAGTTCCCAACGCAAGCCAAGCCAGCAAAGTACCCATCGCGACTTTTTTGATGATTGTAGTAGGTAAGATGGGTCATGTATTGGAGCGTATGTCCGTCTATTTCGACTGCCTGCAATAGTGGCCGGACATCTATCCTTATCCATCAGGCAGTGGCAATGGCATAAGAAGAAAAAAGAGCCGCTTTCAGAGTGATGACAAGAATTCCTCGCTACCGAATTCATACTTTCGCTTTGATCCAAGGTAGAAGCGAGACCCGAAAGGGGGAGGGGGTTTTCGAGAAAAATTGCGCGGACACAGCACTTCCCCCAAAACTACGCTTGGAGCAACAATTCAGCGACAGGAAGACAAATAAAAAACGCCCGCTATATCAAGTGAAAAGAAAGACAAAGCCGCTGGAAGAATAGCTGTCGAGTCGGGACAAGAAAGTCAGAGCACGGAGACGCTTGGGAATTTTTTTGAGCCGAGCATGACAGTCATATAGCCCAGCTGTCTTTCCTCTCGCGCACGCCCCAGCCGAGCGGATCGAGGCGATCCAGGTCGGGATGCTGACGCGCCCACTCGAAAATGTAAATCTTGAGCGCCTTCCAGCGCGGGCATCGGGCGTCCTCGGGCGTGAGGTCAATGTTCAGCTCCAGCATGTGGCCTTTGGCCATGAGCTTGTTGTCGTCCCTGCAGAGCTCTTCCACGCTCACGCGACTGATCTTGGCCAGCTCGTCGTCAAAGGCGCGAGCCGTGGCCGGGTAGCCAAGGGAGAGGTAATTGTAGACCTGGGTGACAAATTCATCGTTGAACTCGTGCAAGATCTTCTCGTCACGCTCGTCCTGCGCTTTGGCGAAATGCAGGCGTTCGTCCAGGCCATGGAGCATGTGCAGCCCTTTGGCCTGTCCGTTTTTCGATCGAGGTGCCGCGGTCCAAGAGCTGGCCGGGCTTTCCGTCCAATCGGACGACGAATGCTCGGAACTTGATCCCTCGCTAGGGGTTCCGGACGTCATAATTTCCCGAGGTGAGGCCGGCGGCTGCGGCGTGACAATTATATTAGTGCGGTGCGCGTCTGCGGCGATGCAGACGTCTGATTCCGATCGGTAGCAGTATCCCTTCCACAACCTACCCTGGCCCGAAACATCCCGGTTCTTCTCTCTTGGTCCTCCCTGTTCGACAAAAGGATGGTCCGTTTCGAGTTTTGTCTGCTTCGGCGACGGGCATCTACGAAATATTAAATCCTTGCCCAGCATCGGAGGCGAGGCCGCCTGCCTCATGAGGTGCAGCTTCGGGTCCTCGGGCTTCAGGCCAAAATATTGAAAGGGTCCGCCAAAGCCATGCTGGAGGTGTTGGCGACCTGGATCGGGCGCCTCGACGGAAACCGGCTGGCGAGTAGCCACAATTCCCAGGCTTTCCGAGGGCAGCGAAGCCTGGCTTGTTTGAGGCTCAATGGGGTCGGCTTGTGCAAGGCCAAGGACGGTGAATGGATCTGGATGAGCCACGGCCATGGGCGATTTTCTCGGAGTCTGGAGCGCGGCCAAGGCACCCAGCCTGGACTGGGACGCCGCCTTGTTACCAGTCGTCCAAAGCGGATTCGGAGGCACAGACAAGTCCATCTTGTCAAGGTCAGAGTCTGTGGTCAGAAGCGTATCGTCGACTGCGGTCGGGGCAAGCCATGATGACCAGAAGGACATGCTTCGTCGGCCGAATTTTCGCTGCTGGAGCTGTCACGGAAATAGAAATGGGCGACACCGTCTTCACGGGCGCGGCTGTTGGGGAAGGCTGCCAGAGCAGCCTCCTCGAACTGGCGAGAAGCGTGGCTGGCGGCGAGCTGGAGCAAGTATTGTTTGGCCCCCTCCTCATCCGTCTCCCGCCGCGTGGGCGGCATGTGACGGCCGGGCTCGTCATCAGGAGATGAGTTTCCGCGTCTGCAGCGCAGCTTATGCTTGACCTGGTAAATGTGGTTTGTGTAGGGGGTGATGTCAGTTTTGTCGGCCGGCTTGGTGGCGGGGCCTGACGCTCCCGCCCTCCGTGTCCTTCTCGATGTCTCGATCAGCTGAGGGTGGAAGCGCATTCGGTGCTGCGGCTCGGGAATTGTCGGCGAGGCGGATAGAGGCGAGGGATCGGGTGTCAATTCGGGATTAGGACCGATCGTCGCAGCCTGAGCTGGCTTGCGGACAGAATGAAATATGGTCTCGATTGGTAGAGGAGCAAAGCGCGACTTGAGCTTGCCGGGCGTAGCCATACTGGAGGATGTCCGCTTGATCGAGGACGGAAACGGTCGTCGGCCGCGGCCAGGAGAGCCGAAGCAGCGCGGCAGACAGTGCAAGGCTTCGCAGGCACCGCTACAGACGAGGCCTACCCACGGCCGCCCGTCACGGCAGCGGTGGATCTAGCGGGCGAGACGGTCAAGGTGCCCGGAGATGACGGGCAGCCGAAGGAGGCGCCGGAGGCGAACAGGCAGCCAAGATCGAGGCGCGGGGACGCTGGCGTGCGGCGGCGGGCACTGAGTAGCCGGAGATAAAGGCGGAGGGGCAGGGCGAAGAGACGAAAGGAGTACTGTGGGCGCACACAAGCATAAACAAAAAAACGGACATATGAGTAATAGAGTAGGGTCATAATTAAGGCCTGCGTAGAGTCGAGAAAATCAACAGGCCGAGTGTGAGTGGGTATACGCGGTTATAGTTTTGGAGCCCACCAAAGGACCGCTTCACGATGATAACCGACAGCAAGCCCGCGCTTCCCGTCTGGCGGGGTGCCCCCTGTGAGCACCAGCGTACGTAGATTTGACATGCGGTCGGTCGCATCCGCCCTCTCGTCGTGTGTCCCTAGTCTGCTTCTTACCTTATTCGCGTCTCTCCAGCTCTCGTTCTCTCGGTCGCGTGCCTGTCTCGCTTTTTTTCTCTCTGTCCGGCGGTGCGCGAGTGAGTGTCAGGTGTGAAAAGTGCCGGAATCCATAACTAGTCCCGGCCTTAGCCTTATGACGCACCGCTGCTACACATGTATGTCATCTTGCGAGCATCACTGGGCCAGTAAAGCAGCTAAGTTAAATACACGGCCCAGCCAGGCGGTCGCGCCAACGGTTGAGTGAGCCTGTTGCAGTCGACCACCTCGGATACCTGCCTGGCCAAAGTATGGTGCGTGCTTTGCCTTCTTTTGACGACCGCTTCTCATCCCCAACTGTGTGCATCATCGCCCCGCCATCAAGTTGGGGTCGGAGCCAGCGGGGACACAAGCGAGCCGAGGCCATGACAGTACAGTATGAAGTTATCTAGTTATCAAAAAAGCTGACTGGCTACTCTGTTCATGTTCGGCGTCTAGGCCCACCCCAGCCCGAGGCATAATCGACCGAGACGCATTGCCTCTCGGACGCCCTTAGCCGCAACCCTTGAGCAGGCGCACATGGGACACAGACCACCTGACTGGTTCGGGGCGAACCCAGATCTTCCTTTCGACAGCGCGGCACCGCCAAAGCCACCCGCTGCATCAACTGCTGCGCCTCCTCCTGTAGCCACTTTGTGTCATGGGCTTGAGAAGAATAAGGGGGGGTCTCGGCCAGCCAACCAGCCTCACCCAGCCGCCGTCAAGCTGGGCCGGGTATTTTGCCTCACCCGCGCCCAGCCTGCGGCTCCTGAAGACAACGACGCGGTGATGCGATGGCGGCGGCTTCTTCGATGCCAAAGATCCAACTCGCGGCTGAGTCGAGACATTGGGCCACCGCCACGACGTGAGAGATACCTTGCCAGTATCATTTACAAGTGCAGTCGCTGATGCATCATCGCCAGCAGACGCCCAACTAATATCTACAAACTGTGCATTTGACGTCTGTGCATGAAACCCGACAGGCCGACGACACGCTGCACTCAATCCCAACCCGACCCGCCGACTAAGTGGCTTGGGCGTGTGTGCCAGATTTACGCCAGGCCACCAGATCATTCAGCTCTTCGCAGATTTTTTAGCTGGTACAGTGCCTTTCCAAAATAAATGCCTAATCCCGATACTGGCAAACGCGGTCTGGATTTAGGCCTTTTTTGGGGGGGTCACCCATTGTACCTCACCATGAGGTGGTGCCGGACCGTCTTACTGTAGAGACACCACGTTGACCAGCCAGTGTCAACCAACTATACTTCGCGTCTACAAGCTCTGGGCCGAACCGAAGGGCAGCGCCATAAAAATCACGTGATTCTTCATTAATCGCCAAAGGACAGTGCGCCGATGAGCAGCTCACTGCCCCAGCCCTTTTGCGCTACCCTGGCCTGACCACGAGTGGCACAGACAACCAGGGGCGAGCCACGAGCACAGCCAGACGCGACAATGAATGGACGGACTAGTTCCGACCTCGTTCATCCGCCTCGACTCCGGACAACGTCCGACAGAGATCGTTCTTCTCGCGCACTTGCAGAAGATGACCGGCGCCACGAGAAAAAAACAAGTCGTCCGTGGCACGGAACTCCTGGGAGAGCTCGAGGCCCTCCTCGGCGGACACGAGCAGGTAGGCAATGACGTCTGCGGAACCGTCAGGCTACCATTGAGGCTGGTATGCATCGCATGAGAAATACCGTGGCAGCAGGAGTAATAAGCTGGCTGCTGTCACGAGCACGGAGCAGTGGGCGACTAGATGAGCATAGCACCAACTCTAACCAATCTCGTGCCGTAGAGGAAACCAAATGTCCGAGACGGGTGAAGGCGTAGATGAAGCTCATCCTTCAGTGGGGGAATTGTCGAAGAGATCGGCCCCTCTGCCTGTGGTTGCCGCCTGCACGCCAAGATGGGGGTTCGCAGCGTGCACGCGCTGGGAGACGAGTAGTTATGGAGTGACTTAGTAGTTACATTAGGCTACCTACGCCTCGGCAGTGCCTCGGAAAGAAGAAAGTCGATGATGCCAATGCCAGGGCAGCATGGCGTCGCGAGACCTCTACGTAGCCTGACTGCATCTACAGGCGCTACATATTGCATGTGCATGAATGCATGATGGATGGATTTCGATCTGCTCCATCAAGATTGGAAAATTCACTCGCGTAAACGACTTTAATTTCGCATCTACTCTTACGCTTCGGAGGTGACGCAGAGGCCGAGTTGGCCGTCAGATTCGCTGCTTTTCTTGAGCGGAAGACAGACAGGAATGTGCACGACGGACTATCCGCTCATGTGCAACTCGATGATAGATGCCTGACTCCGCCGAGGTTCCGTGTCAGGCCAAGTTATACCCCCCTCGGGCATTTAACTATCTCGCTGTCGCTCCCAACGATGCCCGAATACTGAACCAGTGATTGGAGCTGATAATGAGCAAGAGGACTGGCCGTCCTATGGGGAAGCTGGACGTCTTCTCGCCTCCTTTTTCCTTCGCCTCTCGCAGCTCTGCTTTTCCTGCCGCTCGCTCCTCATTCGCATCGCATCGTTCATCCTCTATTGATTGCGGCCCCCCTTGGGCCCCTATCCTCACAGAGCAACAGGTGCTCTTCTGCTCCTTTCCCATCGCCTACCTATACGCATATGATGCACAAGAGGCACGGCGAACAAGGCGTGCGTTACTTTGCTAGGCTTCTTTTTATTGTTTTGTAGTTGAGATGCGTGACAAATATAATTTTCTCGGCAGCCAAGTCAAGCAAGGCACTTAGGTAGTATTTATTAATTAATTGTTCTGTTGATGTGACTGTGGCTTCGCCGCCTGCTTTTACGCCGTAGAGGAGACAAACAATAGCCCCCAGGCCCAAGGCCTCCACCCGCCCCCTCCTTCTCCCTACATGCACCTCCCCCTCCCTGCTTCTCGCACCTCTTAATCTTTAAAGGCTTGCTTCCCCGTCCGCTCTCAATCAGACAGTCGGTCAATCCTGAACTTTCTCAGCAGATCTCGCCAGCCTTCCTGTCGGGGCTTGCTTCTGCGGCTGCGCTCCCGTCTCCGTCGCGCTTCCGATCAGCGCTCCAAGCACCCCAGTCAGCCCTAACCGACCGCCCCGTGGCTGTTTCCCCCTCCATTCCCCGTCCTTCATTTACTGTGGACAACTCGCTGCACTCAAGAGTTTGGCTGAGTCGATCCGCGGTGCCCGAAGGAGCAGCACAAGCAAGATTAAAAGCAAGCTAAGTTCATGAAGAGGGCCGACAGGCTACGCCTGGCTCTATTGGCGTCTGTCTGTCTCGGGCCATCCGTCTAGCGTGTGGCTGGCTGGCTTCTCCCAGCTACAAACCCTTTTGGGCCCCCCTGGCCGGGCCACCTCGACCATGTTTCGGGCGCCACGACGCTACTGAGAAACAGCCTCTGCCCCATATCCATCCTCGCCGATCTTCCCGAGAGGCTCCTGAAGCCGGCCAGAGAGCCATCCAGGTTCAAACTTTCTGCTATTGTCGATTTCCCGTTCGCTGGCGGTGGTGGTGGTGGATTTATTTACGTCGTGCAGCACGTGTCTATGCACGTGCGCCATCCCGATAGGGCAAACGACGCGGGAGCACGCGCTAATCGCGTCTCGGTTCAGTCGGCTATCTCACAAGCCAGCAGGTTGTCGAAAGGGGTTGGGGCCCGTCAATTCAGGCCGACCCTGTCCGCAGCACCATCATGGGTGTGCGTATGTTTGGGA
>KN173820.1:0-12383 GCA_000758425.1 Nilaparvata lugens yeast-like symbiont | reverse complement strand
GCATCGGCGGCGACGAGGTTGGGCGGTAAGTCGCTCAATCGTGGCGGATGCACGAGTTGAGCATGTTCGGGCGACGGGTAACCCTCTCAGGAATCCCGTCGCGGAAGCCATGTGGTGTGTAGTCCTCGTGCCCGGGGGAAGAGTGGTTCTGGTGGTGTTGAGGTCGAGGGCCAGTTGGCTTCGCGGAGTTGTGGCGTGTTTAGTGTAGCATGGCGCACAGAATACTGGCACTACCGAAATCTAACAGCAGCGAGAAGCTGAAATTTTTTTCGGGGGAGAGGGTTCTTCTCGTTCGCTGGCTTCGACTTCAGATTAAAGCTGCCTATTTCGTACCTATATTAGCACTCGCCGTGCCATCGCTCGTCGCAATTCCATGCCCCTCCCCCCTGTCTTCCATCTCCATCGGTCTCACTCACTGCAGCAACGCGGTCATGACCATTGCAAACTCTGCCGCCGCTTAGAGCAACGAGCCGACGATGCTTCAGCTCTCGCCCCCTTCTACAACCAGCCCGTCGTCGCCACCACTTTGTCCCGTCGCTGACCGCGCCGCCACGCCGCTCGGTCTCTTTCTCGATGCCGCGACCACCATGTCTGCAGGTCGCGCCCGCCCCAGGGACGACGCCTTAGCCCTGGCTACCTTGGCCACCATGTCGCCCGCCGAGACGCCAGAGCCCGTCATTGCCGCCAGCTCACCCACGACCGTCGACGCTTCCCGACTCTGCCTGTCGTCCAAGGCCGCGGTCGGCCCCACAGGCCAGGACCCCGACCCAGGCAAATACGAGCCGTCCTCAGCCCTTGCGACGCGGGACCCTGTCACGCAAATGAACAACATCGTGTCCCCCTCAAACAGCAACTTTGAAGACTCGCCCTTGTCCGATCTCCGCCCCCTTCGCACCGCCAGCGTCCGAGAAGATACCAAGCTTGCTCACCCAAAGCCTATGATACGCCTCAGCCACGCCCACTCTGACCCTAAGATCCGGTCCGACTCCCCCTCGGGCAGCATTGCCCAGCTTGAGGCGACGGCCGAGAGGCTGTCCATGACGAGTTCCATCGACGATGCCATCCGTGACTTGCACAGCGAAATGAAACGGACTGACAGCAGGCGATCTTCCATCCTCGCCGCCAGCCTCCGCATGACAGCTGCTGACACCGCCGGCGAGAGCATCGGCGACGATGCCGCCGTCGTCGCCATCCAGCAGTCCCGTCGCCACATGTCAACTTCGTCGTCTATCGTGTCGACTAATATCGCTGCGCGTCACAGTGGCTATTCGCCCGCTGCCTACGTAATGTCTCCGGCTGACTCCCTCTCCAGCCGCTTCCGCTCTGGCTCTCGAGGCAACGCCGGTCCTTCCGACCACCATTTCGACTCGCTGCTGTCACGAAATGGTCCGGGAAAGACGTCTGGACGGAACCTTACGCCTTGCAAGATGTTGCTTTCCGAAATTTCCGAATCTGATCCAGTCACCTTGACACAGGATGTTCTCGAAGAAGCGGATGCGGCTCCGCCCATTGAGGAGCACGTCGACGAAAGCGCGCTTCCACTGAGACAGGACGAGGACATGCCCACGCCTCACCCCCTTGAAGTGCAGCACATACCCGAAGCCATCTTCAAATGCTCAGCGGAAGATACCAAAGCCGACGACTTGCAGGACCAAGAGGTTAAAGAGAGACCCGAGAGCTCCCTTTCCAACAACACACCTTCCAGCAGTGCCGTGATGCTTTTACCGACTTCGATGGCGTGTATTGGGAGCCAAATCAAGATGACATTTTCGCTCCGGCTCTTGCAGACCCAAATGCCCCAAACCCGTGTTTTTTCACTGCCGATGTGGCCAGGCCCAGATCATACGTCGACTCCGACACTGGCCAGCAGATGATGTACTATCCAGCGCGCGTTCCAGCCATGTTAAATCTGCCACCAAAACTGTGCAAGAAGCCTAGAGCGGGCCAGAGGAACGAACGGCGACCCAAGCCGCCGAACAAGACGATGGAGCCCAATAGTCGGCTGGCATCGGCGTCCGAGCTCACGTCCCACACATGGCTTCCGGATTCAATGGCCAGTCACCGGCATTCCTTGGCCGCCTTATCATCGCCGAGCCTCAACAAAGATAGTGAAGGGAGATCAAGCAGCCGCGGCGAACATTACACACCAGATACAGATGTGCAGGCCGCCCCGGTACCCCGCCGCGACCTCACCCCCTGTCAACGATGGATCCGGAAAAGCGCAAGTCGAGAGGCTCGTTTTTCAAGATGCCCCCGCAGCTCCACGCTAGTGCCTTCTAGCCCTCGCCTGCCACGGCGGATGTCGAGGCCAAGGATGGATCAGCCATGGCGGCCCTCGACAGTATTCTCGATGCGTCGGCATCCGCGCCCGTCAGTACCTTTACCGATCACGTCTTCGCCGGAAAACTGGGCACCGAGGTATATGGCAAAAAGAAGAAGCACAGAGCCCATGGCTCTGCCGTTACACTTGGCAGCAACACATCCCCCGAGCGGCCACCGAAGAAGAGGGGATCGCTCATGTGGCTGAGAAAACGCAGTAGCAGCTGCAACAGCGAGGAGAAGAACCGGCCGCGCAGCATAGCCAGCGCTCCTCTTCCCGGCGCCAAAAACGATAGCGGGGAAACGAAGCCACCGGAATTTAGACAGCGGCAGCGCCGAAGAGAACCCCACACCTACCGCAGAAGCCGACCCGGAGGCCCCCGATGAGGGCCAGTTTTCAGAAGAGGATGAGGCCTACCGTGGTCCTCCAACTACGCTTCTTGCAGAGTTGCAGCTTCGTAAGCAGAAACAACAGCGGAAGAAGAACTTTGGAAGCGGCTTTCCCAATGGAATCCACGCCACGCTCTTGGAAATGGACACAGTGGTAGAAACACAGCGCAACCATCGGCAGACTAAGCGCGTCAACCTTGCGTGGGAAGAGCCCGACGCACATGCCGACCAGAACGGCTCCGACGACGAAGACGTTCCGCTTGCCATTCTCGCCGCCATGCAGCAGAGAGCCAAAAATAGGGCCGATCTCAAGCGGCCAATGGGGCTTATGGAACGTCGCGAGCTTGAAGACAACGAGCCGCTGAGTCGGCGTCGGGCGCGTCTACAAGGACTCGACTCCCTACCCATGGGGCTGCACAAGCATCAGAGCATCATGCACTTGGCGGCCCTCAAAGCAACGGACAACCGGTCCCCTCGGGCCACCACGGCCGTATCGCCGGGCCCTCAGGAGGGTGCCGAGGACGAGGGTGAGACGCTGGGCCAGCGGAGGCGTCGCCTGGCCGAAGCCGGAGGCAACGAAAGCCAGCTGCCCCTGGCGCGACCTGTCAGCGGCTCGTTCTCGGCCGAGCTGCTGAGCCAGTTTGGCGACCTAGAACAAACGAAAACAAAAGCCGCCGCTGGCGCCGAGGAGGCGGCGGGTGAAATGGAAGAAACGTTGGGAGAAAGGCGACAGCGGCTTCAAGCCGACAAAGAGGCTCGAGAGCGCGAAATGAGCCATGGCGCGCCCATGACTCGGCCCGCACCGAGGATTAGTCGACGGCTAAGCATGGCCGACATCTTGGCTGCGCACCCTAAGGAGACAGACACGCAGGCACGAGAGGGACGCAAGCGGGCGGAAGAGAGCCGCGCGGCCGTAGAACGAGAGGCCAAGATGGCGGCAGTCCGGAAGCAGATGCCGCAAAGTCGTGCCGGGGGTTCCGAGGCGGTGCATACAACGATGGGAGTGGAGGCTGTGGCACACAAGCCTCCCGTTCCAGCCTGGCGCTCAATACACATAGCCTGCGCATGGCCCGTATGGTAGCCGGAGCAGGTCTTCGACGGCTCTACTCACGTGCCCAGGCGGCGGCTTGGCATCGCAATCCAAGCACGGTGCGACGCGGAACTTTGGCCTCTCGCCCAAGAAGCCGACGGGATTTGAAGCGATAAACGCGGCCGCGGGACGACCTTATGGCACCCACCCGGCGACCATGGCCGTATATGGGCGCGGCGTCATCGGACCCGGGATGCACATGCCAGCGGAAATGAGCACTGGCTCCGTCGACCGCGTCGAGCAGTGGCGACGGAGCGTGCGGCCTTGATTTAATGCGCCACATACCGCTGATGGGCTCGGAAATCGCGACGAGAGGCGATATCCTCAAGCTCATCCCCACAGTTTCTTCGAGGTTCAATATTCGGGAGGGCGGACTTTTCTCCGAAAGTCTCGTCTTTCGAGCTCCTTGATTAGCCTGCTGTGTTCCAGATTCTAGGACCAAGACATTCTTTTATCATGAGACGGACCGATTTTTTGGTCTCAACTTTGGCTGTTTTTGTCTTGATGGAGGGAAGGTGGTTGAGTTGTGTTTAACTGATTCACTGGGGTGCGCGGCTGACTTTTATTGAGAGCTAGAAGGTCCATTAGAGTAACAATGCAGTGTTGGATGGACAGAAGGGGGACTGGGCACGTTTTGTATATCTATTTCAACCCTTGGAAGTTTTGAAACCGGCAAGCACAGCCACCTATTAATATGGCGAAGCAAAGGTCTTGAAGCTTTTCAATACCGATGTTTTTTAGTCGGCAGATATTCCTGGTAGTTTAGCCGAAGAGTTGAGTCGTCTAGTGATACAAATTTGCGTCACCATCAGGCTATTGCTACGGCTGGTGAGCTGGAAAGCGCAAAAGAATCCCGACCACGAGACGTATCGCTCATTGAATCCCATAACCTCCATCAGGTAGCCAGTGTCTCTTGGTTGTCTGGGACGGGTGCACAATAGATGGCTCGTTGACGCGACCCTCTGCACATCTGTGCCGGGCACATGCAGATCACCGTGACGTCGAAGATAGCTCGAGGAAGGCGCTGTTGGCGCGACCTTGGTACATATAAAGTTTGTGCATGGTGGGAAGCGCTGACGGCATCAGAAAGCATCCAAGTCCGCCAGCTGGGGCGGAAGACCAGCTCTCATGCATTAGAAAAGGACATGTTGCTACCCGTCTCATCAGTCACGCAGGTTCAATGGGGAAATTGCCTATATCATGACCTGTTCTTGTTAATTCCACGTAGTATCTCACGCTCCGCATAGATTCAGCAGCAGATCGCTAGAACGGGAGCGGTACGTTAGATCTGGATTTTGTTAGCTCGATGCGAGGCCGCTTCCAAGGACAGGAAGCGGCCGGCGTGACGGATGCTGATCCGAGGCCGCACGTGCCAGAAAAGGCGGCGCATCGGGAGAGGCCAGCCGGAGTGGCGGGAGGGGCATCAGCGAAGCATGGCTTGAGAGAATCGCTTCGAGCACATTTCCTCCGGCTTGGGTCCGTGGCCCGAATCGGTGTCTCGCGTGTCTTGAGGGAGCAAAACCCAAATGTCGCCCTCTTATTCGCCAGTCATTCCTCCAATCTCGCCTCCAAACCAGTATAGCGATTCCACAACACTTCTATCGCTC
This sequence comes from Nilaparvata lugens yeast-like symbiont, assembly GCA_000758425.1. Lineage (NCBI taxonomy): Eukaryota > Fungi > Ascomycota > Nilaparvata lugens yeast-like symbiont. The sequence goes on along the minus strand of KN173820.1, from coordinate 6,977 downwards.
ACTTCTTCCAGCCTGGCCTATGCGACAGTCATCTCTCGCGAGACTCGGTTGCCTACCAAGTCTCTTTCCCGCACATCCGATACGCGAGCATGATGCCGTCTAGCGTCGGGCACTGCGATAACTGCCGGTAAATCGACTGAGTCTGGTCTCCTGTCAAGCTTAGAATAAAGGGTTGGATTGAAAGCCTTCCTTCACTTTTGTGACCTTTCGACCTCAGGCTAGAAACAAGACCAGCAAACCCTGGCTAACCTAACCCTGACTAAACTGATGATCAGAACAGGCACAGAGGCTCCAAGGATCAACGTAGTATTGTTAATCAAAAGAAGAGAGTTTAAGCAGGCGCCTTGCGCCACAGATCGGCCTGGCTTGATCGGCACGAATCCCCTATTCAGACTGTGCGGCAGTGAGGCCGGTTGAACCGGGGGCCGTATCTATCACGTGCCCCGTGTCGTTTGCCCAAGTGGGATGGCGCACGTGCACAAGCACGGATGGCGCACGACGTAAAATAATTCAATCAATCCACACACGGGGGATGGTGTAGTGGTAAAACACCTAGGTATGACTACTAGAGTCAGCAGGTTCGAATCCTGCTCCTCCCACCATCCAGTGAGGGTTTTTCCCCGAGGATGATTACTCGGTGGCCCGCCGTAAAAAGGGTGCATGGGGGTTTCTGAAGTTTTCCTACGAGGTTTTCCCTTAGTTCATATGCTTGGCATGGCGAATGCACCCTACCCATCTAACTTTTGAGGACTGGCACGGATGGCATGCACAAGGGCAATCAGGCACTAGATGGGCTTTGTTGCGAATATCTTGTTTGAGGGTCTTGTATTCTAGTTACCTTTAAACCATCAGGTAGCCCCTCTGGGCTGACCTAACCGGCACAAGACTTCGGTCCGTGTTGGTGCGCCGGCACCGACGATAAACATCACACAAAAAACACACACTGAAGCCATTCTTGACACTTGAGCATCGAGCTGCGATATATTTTCATGTTCATTGCTTGCTTTTTCCGCGGTTGAACACACTGTTTCGTAAAGTGAACGTGACGGCAGCATCCAAGATAATTTGCGGGTGATATGCTGTCCATTTTGCGCAAAACTCGGTTAAAGGACCAGGAGATGAGGATTCTGATGCTGTTGGTGCCCTTGGACCCTCTTCCGGCTTTGCAGGAACCACGATTCCGGACCGACAGAAGACAGCTAACGGGAGGGTGAAGGGGCTTGGACAATGCAGGAAAGACGACGATTGTAAAGAGCATCATGGGAGAAGACGTCAGCACGGTCAGTCCCACGCTGGGCTTCATCATCAAGACAATCGACTACCACGAGTATGTGGTCAGGGTGAAATCTAAGGCCGACTACGAAAGACAGCAGACTGACGGAGGACAGGCGAACAGCTACAAGCTAAACTTGTGTACACGGACCTGCACTGCTATAACATGAGGGCATGGTGCTGACGGCCGAGGCAGGGGACGTTGGCGGGCAAAAGACGCTGCGGTCGTACTGGAGAAACTACTTCGAGAAGACAGACGCGCTGATCTGGGTCGTGGACGCGACCGACCGGCTGCGCGCGCAGGATTGCCGAGTGGAGCTGCACGGCTTGCTACAGGAGGAGGTGAGCGCAGCTAGGAAGAAAAGAAGGAATCAGATGCGACTGCTGACTGACGTGGCGACAGCGTCTCGTCGGCGCGAGCCTCCTGATCCTTGCCAACAAGGCGGACGTCGAGGGAGGCATGGACGAAGAGGAGATGTGCTCGGTGAGTTGTCCAGTGCAGCAGCCGCGGTGGCTGGCTTGCTTGCTGACGCGAGAGGTCGAACGATGAAGACGTTGCGGCTGGGGGAGATCCGAACTCATCAGTGGCATGTACTGCGATGCAGCGGCCTGACGGGACGGAATCTGCACGAGGGACTGGCTTGGGTGGTGATGGAAGCGAAGAAGCGGCTGTTTCTACACTAAGGCCGAGCCTATGGCTTGTTACGAGTGCGCTGTACTGGCCGACGAGCAACTGTGGCCTCACAAAAAAGAGCGCGTCTCGAACGAGTTAATGGCACGAGACGCGTGATTCTGCAGCTCAGACAAGGCGGCAATATCTTCAAGCAGCAGCATAAAGAAGAGCCAGTCATAGCCCCCTTTCCTCTTCCTTGGAGCCACGAAGAGTAGTGGCAACTCTGCTGAAATAACAAAGGCATCACTAAATGATGAGTGTCCCGACCTCGCCAACGTGTGTGGATATGACCGTTACCCGGGAGCCATGATGCTGTCTCTTTCATAGTCCTCCCTTCAGTACGGTGAGGTGACCTCTGGCGTTGCGTCACCGTCGACTGCGCCGCAATTTCAATATTTCCTTCGTCGGGTTGACGATATCGGCTTTCTGATCACTCGAGCAATCTGCCCGAGAAAGCGACGTGGTTCTTTGGCAACTATAGCGTCATGGGATCCGACAAAGTGGCCATATGCCCCAAGGACCCTCAGACGGCTCCCCGCTTGGGCCGATGTCAGAGACGGCTGGGATTAATTTATATTCTGGGCTGCTTGCCTGGGGCCGCGACGATTACGGGCAGCTGCCTCCTCAAAACCTGCTTGGGCTCGCGAGGTTTACCGTCGGCAGCGAGCATCTCGCTTCTCTGTCGGTGAGGTTTTGTCGTAGGGATGGGGCGGGCATGGCGATTGCGGCTCTTTGACCGAGGGAAGCCATCACCTGAGGGGTCGTTGGAACGTCATTGCCTCGTTGTATTCAACTCCTGATTTTCACATCAAAAACTTGGACGCCGGCTTTGCCACCAGATATCTTTGCACCGACCGAAACCAACGCATGCCGTCTCCAAGTAACAGAGTATAGCCGTGGGTGACAGACCGACTGACTCCCAGCTTCATTCGGGAAACAAGGCCAGCCCCTCGACATCTGACAGTTTCTGAGTCGGTTCCAAATATATCGTATCGTCCTCCATGGCTTCTCTGCCTCCTCTTTGTTGCCTCCTCTTTGATGTTTCTCGCCAGGCGCCCGTTCCATTTGTATACCAGGGAAATTCTGTCGAGTCAGCGTTGTCGCAGAAGCAGAAAAGGAGGCCTTCAAAAACGTACGGTCTCCGCACTGTGATCCCACTCCAACCATGGGTCGTCCTCGGCGCTCTCGTCCTCAACTCTGACGGGTTCCCACCCCTCATCTTCTACGAATAAGCTCTCGGATTGCAACCTTGGTGGCGGCGGCGGCGGCTTTTGCGACGGCCGGAGATCAAAATCGCGTATTCGAGAGACACCCGCTTTGGCAGAGCTAATAAACGGCATTGGATTTGAAAGCCTCGGCCTCGATGTGACGGGAGTTACTAGATTTTGTGCCTGACAAGGCTGCTGCCGCGACGTTTGGGAAGGGGCAGCGCTTATCCTGTGAGAGGTTGCCTGCAACTCGGCTCCTGTAATTCTCTCGCTTTTGCGCCCCTTCTTGGTCTTTCTATGAGGATTGTTGCCCCGCTCGCCGATCGTCATAATGAGAAATTCGCAGGATATGGTGTCATTTACATAAGAGAACTGTATTGGCTGTGCTGGTAAAGAATACCGAGCGGACAGGGTGTTGCCCGTGATACCAGCGTGCTGGATAATGGCACGAAAATCCTTAACAGAAATGACAATGTGAAGCTTGTCTTCCACTTCAATATCCTCGAATTCGTCCACCTCCATCGCGACTGACGTCTGTAACGGCTTGCTGAGCACCGCTATCGCGGGGCAGTCAGCGGCTAAATCTGTGGTCGGCTAGACGGGGTAAGCTCACTATCTTCGGTGACGGCCTTTTCATTGAAACAGGTGAAATTGACACGGTCGCCATCTGTATTGATGTCCAAATACTCGATCCCCGGACCAAAATGATCCATCAGCTGTCGGAGCGTTCTCGACGAGATGGCCCAGTGATGCGGCGCCTCTTGTTTACTGAACTTGGCGTGAACTGGTACGGTAACTTCGAACGGAAGCCGGTGCGTGGATGTTAGTCCGTTTCGGAAGACAAGCCGCACGATCAGCAGACTTTTGACTCCTTCACCGTCCTCGATAGCCACGTCGCATTTTTCTATGTGCGTCTGCCTTTCGGCATATCTCTGAGAATCAAAACCAGAGCGGTTTCTGAAGAGTGAGATGAGAGACTGGATCACGAATCAGCGATGTGAGCAACGTGGGCGGGCGGAGCAACGGCGGACGATATTTACCCGGGTGAACAAGCTGCAGTAGAATCGGTCGCAAAACTGACCGCTGCCTTGGTAGTTGTATCTCGAGAAAAGCGGTTGATTGCAAACTTGAAGCTCGCGTAGGAAGACTTGGAACTGTTGAGAGTCGTGAGGACGAACTGCGGGAAATTGTCTTAGGGGCAATGACCAGACAGGCAGGTAATAACGGGAGCATACGTACAGATTTCTTTCTTGCCTCGAGAGAAACATCGTCGCTAAGACTCTTTAGGCATGTGAGGGCGTCACGTAGAACAGTGACTCCCTCTTCGCTCAAGGTAAATGCGAGGACGGGCATGGAGCATCGTCGTGTCGTAGCGATGATGGCCCATGAAAGGTCTCGCCGCTTCAACCTGCAAATAGTCAGCTAGTTACGAAGTACAGTGGGTCGAAACTAACAATTAACTTACGTACTTCGTAGTTGCAAGCACTTCGCCCAAGCATTGCACTTTACCGACGAATTTGAAACACCCTCAGCTGCACCAAGGTAAAATCAATTCGCGATCTATTGATAGGCTGGGATAGCTACCCCTGTGAATTGTCAAATGAATGACGTATGAAACTCCGTACAGAGTCCGTTGTGATGAACTGGCGAGCTGGCGTAGCCTTGAGCTCGGCTGGGCGGTCAATCTGGGCTTGCGGCAATGGCTCTCACGTGACATTCGACTTCTCTTCCCATTCCGTACCTGACGCCACACGTTGGGTAATATCTTGTCAATCAGGGCAAGACCCTAATACAGTTGCTTTGAGTGTACCAGGCGTGTCCAATGGGCTGTAGTCTTGCAAGCCGCTTGACAAGGTCGACTAATTAATCAATGGGTAGAGAGCACAATCTCAACATCTTGTAGCCTTGATCCGGGTAACAGCCGTTGCTTTTTACGCTAGGGGAATGATCGACTATGGGTGCTTGACCCAGGACCAGAATTGTATTCAACCGTAGGTTTGAAGAGCCAAGTGCTACGAATGGCCTAATCATCTGAAAACTCGCCAGCTTGCAACATGGATCCTCGTCACCGATAACAATGACGACGCTTCCAATATAGTGAATGACGAACATGAGCCTTTTTCTCAACGCCAAGATCCCAGGCACCCTGCCTGCCACACCTCTCTGTTCGCGACCCAGCCCGCAGCGGATCCCGCGCGTGTCGAACCCAGCGGTCCCCAAGCGTTCACGGCCTGGCTCTGCCTTCCTGCTCCGTCTTTCCCGTGGTCACGCCTCTAGCATATAAACCATCTGTCTTCATTTCAACAGCACCTGCTTGAACCATCTGGCCAATTTAGACCATGTTAGAGACTGAATACCAAGCCCTATGAAATTTGTTCCGCGGGGAGCAACACTGTTCAACTTACAGCGCGAGACAAGTCTTCAATCAGGTCAGCTACATCTTCAATGCCGACACAGAGCCTGATAATATCTTCAGGCATCTGCCGTTCCCGTCTCGTGCTGGCGTCTATACTTGCATGGCTCATCTGACATGGTAAACTGATGAGGCTGTTGACACAGCCAAAACTTACGCTGATCGCCCATAGCCTTGCAGATTCAACAATGCGCTCCGAAATAGTCGAGTCCCCAGTCTCGAACGACAAGACCGCTCCAGCCCCTCGGGCAAAGGACCAGTGCAAGTCATATTGCGGGTGAGATTTCAAGCCAGGATATCGCACCCGGAAACCGTGCGATTCAATAAATTCGGCGACAGCCTGTGCGTTGGCTTGTTGCTTCTCCATGCGAATGGCAAGTGTCTTGACGCCTCTCATGAGAAGAAATGAGTCACCGGGTGAAAGCCCGCAGCCAGTCGAGTTGATTGTGAAAAACAGCTTTTCGCCGACAGACACGTCGTTGCATGCAATCACGCCGGCCATGATATCATGGTGACCAGACAGGAATTTGGTGCCGGACTCATACACGATGTCGGCTCCAAGGTCGAGAGGGTTGCAGAGAAAAGTAGAGAGCATTGTATTATCGACAACTACCAAAGCCCTATTATTGGCCTCGTGAACAATGCGAGCAATAGATGAGATGTCGACGATCTTGATCAAAGGGTTGGTGGGCGTTTCAAGGAGAACCATAGCTGTCTTGGTCGAGAGACAATGGGCGATGCAATCAGTCCTCGTCGTATCAACGTGATGCACGATAATATCCTGGTTGGAGGCCAGATACGTCAAAAGACGATGCGTGCCTCCGTAAAGGTCGTCATTAGTTATGACCTCGTCGCCAGGACGAAGAAGCCGAGTAATGACATCGAGAGCACCCATGCCTGAGCTGACAGCCAGCACGCGATTGGCGTTCATTATCTTGGCAAGATGTCGCTCTAGATGAGTGCGTGTAGGGTTCCCCGACCGCGTGTAATCATACTCTTGCTGCCCTCCCCTGGCCGACGTCTGCTTGAATGTGGCAGACTGATAGATGGGCATGCTGGAGGCGCCGAATTTGTCTTTGGCATCGGTGTACACCAATTCAGTCGCGAGAGTATATCGTCGACGACCGTTACGCGGACTCGAGGGCGCTGGTGAAGGAGGGAGGATATCAGCCTCTTTTCGACATTTTGCACTGACGCTGCCACCAGAGGTGACGTCCAAGTCCCTTGATGGTTGTTCCATGTTGGCGGCTGTGTTCGTTTGGTTTGGTTCGGAGGCAGACGCAAGCATCAAGTTCAAGTTGCACTTGTCAAATTACTGCCAGACCGGAATCATAGCGGAGGGGTGCGGTGCGAGTGGTGCAGATCTTAGGCTGTCCATTAATACGAAGGTTGGGAACTTTAACTATCCGGA
>KN173818.1:41772-52350 GCA_000758425.1 Nilaparvata lugens yeast-like symbiont | reverse complement strand
CCCCAGGACACTTTTTGGAGTGCTCGTAGGTCCTGGCCAAGTGGAGAGACGCAGTTCGGCGGCGGAAACCGCCTGGCAAGCTGGAGAAGCTCCTTGGGCCCAAAGGGAGGAATCTTTTCACAGAATACGCGATGACGACGGGGGTGTTTGCCGACGTGCCCGCTGGGGCGGGGGGTCAGCGTCAGACCAGTTGGATGAATGAGAGGGCAAGAGATCTGGTTCCAGTGGCTTTGTATTGCGCGTCAGGCACGAAAGATTCGGGCGCGTGGTGGCCGGAGCGGACTTAGGGTTTTTTTTTTCCGGTGAGAAAGACACTGGCAGGACCAGCTGGGCAAGGCGAGGGTAATGGGGGAGCTCTGGGGGAGCTCTGGGGGCAAGGCGCTACGGATTCAACATCTGTTTGTTAGCTTAGCTGAGGCCCAGTATCACGAATGAGACGAGGTAGGTGAGTTGTAACTAATCGCGTCTGCCGGTTCAGTCGGTTATCTCACAAGCCAGCGGGTTGTGGAAAGGGATTCAGGCCCGCCAATTCAGGCTGACCTTATCCGCAGCGCCGTCACATGGGTGCGCGTATGTTTGAGGCTTCCGCCGTTTCCTCTTCGCCCACGTTCCCGAGCGGAACGGTCCTCCATTCCCTCCAGAGTCCCGGTTGGCCCGGCGTGTCCGACGCCCGCAAGCCGTCATGAGACGGATTGTGACAAGCCAGGCAAAACCCCCGTAGGACAAAAACCTGGCAAGGTCGAGTTCATCAGCAATGCCTTCCGGCGCAGCTCGAGGGGCTGGCTGGTCGGTGATGACCTGCCAGTTTTCTGAACGCAAAGGCCACGGACTGCAGGCCGCCAGCAGAATCACTGGGCAAAACTTCGCGGTTGTACGGAATAGTTACGAAGTATCTGATTGAGTAAGTGGTAGGGCGGCGAAGGAGCCTGTTTCAAGGCACCCCATACCACAATCATGACAACGGCTTGGGCTGCTGTTACGCAATTTCACGCGAGGGCGCGGCAGCTGGGCTGCTGCGTTGCCCATCGATGGATCGGCCTGCCTCGGCAGGCACGACGTTGATCATTCAATCAATCAATCGCAGTTGCAATTTCATATACACAAGCCGACACGCCAAGGTTCTATCAAGGCAAAGAAAGGCTATAATATACTTCGAGGGTAGAGGCCCTTGGTAGAGCTCCAACAGGCGAGGCACAAGGCATGTGTGATGTGTTCTTTTCAGCCATCGCTGTATGCACTATAGCAGGTAGTAGGGCTTCTGCGACGCATTGAGGGCGTCGAAGTTGCGCATAATGTATTCCCGCGACCAGCCGTAGGCCCGCACGCAGGAAATACCGTTGACCATTTCAAGGAACTGCGAAAACAGAGGCGCCTTAGCCTCGATGTCGAGAGGTCGAATCTGCCGCGAGGTGCGTAGGTAATAGAACTGAACGACGCAGAGAGCGAGCAGACAGACGGGAATGGCGGCGGCGACGTAGCCAGAACCAATGAAGACAAGCACGGCGGATGCAATAACCGATAGGAACTGGAAGATAGTCTGATCCATAGCCATGGGAAGATCGTTGTCGATAAGCTCGAGGTCCTGACTAACCCTGTTTAGTGCTGTTCCGGCATTCGTCGACGTCAGAAATGACGTTGATGCCCTTGAAACAGGGCCAAGTCAGTCAACCAGCTCGAGATCTATTCACACGCCCGTCGACTTACCTCATAGTCGTATCCATTAATAACTCGTGGAACTTTCTGGCCGTCTTTGGGAGAACGGCCAGGTGGAAGACGCTGCAATAGAATCGTCCTATCAGCAACCATGACTTAGCCATGCCGAGTCGTCATCCACCATACCTGTCGGCAATGGCGCAGCCGAGAATCATGACAGCCGCGAGCACACCATAAACGCCCAGCCAGTATCCGATGCGCTCGTTGGGCGTGACGGCGTTCGCGTTGGTCCACCACTGCAACCAGACCGCTGTCGTAGGGGTCAGCGGACTCGACATACACCAGGAGCCGCCGGCAGACGCAGGACTCACCGGGGAAGATGGATCCGTAGACGAATTCTGCGCATGCAAGCAGGTAAATGCAGGTCAGCGTCAAGCCCGCCGTCTTGGCATAGTAGGCGTAGATGCGCATATCGCCAGCGCGTCGGGTTACTTCAGGTTTTTGCTCGTCTGCAAGCTCTAGCTGGTGGAACACTTCATCCTCGGGGTTTCCCACTTCGGCTCGCTTCGCCGCCGCCACGGGCTGGCTGGCCGTGCTCTGGAGGCCTTTGGCAGTGATAGATATGGCATCATACGTGCCCTGCTCGGCTATGTTGCCGTTCTTGTCCAGCAGGATGATATAATCGGCAAAGTTCAAGTGATGGGCTTCACACAGTTTTGTCAGTCGCTATTTTTTTGATCATTCCAGGGCTTGTCTGACCGAGTCCTTACCTGTGTTGGTAGCCAGAATGACCGTGGCGCCCAGGCGCTTCAATAGGCCGTGGGAGCTGAAGACGGCGTCCAGAATGCTCCGTTCGGTAGCCCGATCGAGGCCCGTCAGCACATCATCAAGCAGTATTTTCGGGTTCTGCGAGTAAAGGGCCCGAGCGAAAGACTAATAATAGCGGCGGCCTTGTCAGCTGGGTCCGCAATAGCCTCGAAGCGTATGCATGGGCGTATGCATAAGGACTCACCACTCTCATTTGCTGGCCGCCGCTGAGCCGCGCGCCCCGGATGCCGGTATGGGTTTGGTCGCCGTTGCTCAGCTCGGTAAAGTCTGGTTCCAGCGCGCAGGCGCTCACCACCGTGTCGTACCAGGCCTTGTCGAGCGCCGACATGCCCAAAATGTTCTGTTGAACTGTACCCCAAGTGATCCAAGGCGTCTGTGGGCAGTAGGAGGCCTTGGAGAAGCTCGTCGATACAGAGCCTGATGTAAAGGGCATCTCTCTGAGCAAGAGCTTGAGCAACGTCGACTTTCCCGCGCCGACTGGACCATAGATCATAGTTGTCTGACCGCGTCGAATTTCAAAGTTGAGACCATTTAACAACGGCTCCTTATCTTCCACGTATCGGGTGGACGCGTCCTGGACAATGATGGCAGCAACGCTTGGGTGCATCATAGACGCCTTGGAAAACGACGCATCTACGTCCTTCTCTCGAAGAGCTAGCTCATTGACTTCTTGCGGTTGTGAAAGGCTCGACTCCGACGAGTTCGGTTGGGACAGAGACCCGTTCCGATAATCCTCGCGCTCCTCGCTGAGAAGATGCTCTTGGATGCGACGAAAAGAGTTGAGGATTGTCTGGACGTGCTCGAAGCCGTCGATGACGTTCAGCATAGGATGATTGAGCAGCTCGCAGGCGCTCAACGCCGCGAACGCCGTTCTTCTGTTAGAGTACCGGAGCCTCTGGACATGACGACTAGAATGTAGAAGCCAAAGGCCCACACGGGGGCAAGCTCAGATGAGGCAAAGGCTGCGAGTGTCGAAGAGCATAGCGGTTAGACAGAACCTTGTCTCCTTACTTTCCCTTGCCACGGAGTTGGAACGATTTGGGCTTTGGTACGAGGAAGAGACCTTGGCCAGACTCACAGAAAAACACGAATATGTCCAAAATCCGGTGCCGGAGAGAGGCCTGAATCTCGTCAAGTCTGGCCTGTGAAATCTCTGACGACACAATGTCGGTCAAGCCGGTCATTTTGATTGGCTTCATCGCGTTCAGTGCTTTGGACGTCGCCTCGAGACGTTCCTCGATGACGTCCAACCACGGAAGCTGCGCGTCAGCGACCGCTTTGGCGATTGGAATTCCCACGAAAACACAAACTAACCAATTGTCAATAATGATAAGTGTCAAGTACAGAGGCGCCAGGTTCAGTCATACCAACAATCCATGTGACAGGCGCAGCGACGGCCACCCCTAGTATGGTATACAAAAGCCACAGAGCCAAGGTGACCTCGATAAAACTGGCGTAGAATTCGTGGATGAGGGTAATAGCCCCGATACGGTCGATTTCGGCGCTCATCAGCGTGATGGCCTCTGCGTCCGCAATGTTTGCGGAGTTGACACGAAGCGTCCTGTTGAAAATAGGCGTAATCAGGCTCCCGCGAAAGAGCGTCAAAAGGCGATATGTCTTGTGTTGATAGATCGTGAAAGCAATCTAGAAGCCGCCAATGGCAATCGTCAGCCATCAAGTTTTGAGCTGATTGAGTGACTGGGCCGGCGTCCGCGGCTGACCGATATTCCAAAATAAGAAATGGCGTACGCCCCAACGAGCCCATACGCGATATTTCGTGCCTTGGGATCTTCGGGGTCGGGCGAATAGTCAAGGACTCTCAATGAGAATGGGCTGTGCAAAATTGAAACCCATATATGCCAGCCATGGAATGATTCCCTGGAAGATGACCGACCTGTAGTGCACAAGGAATACCCAGATGAGAGGATTGCGGCCAGACTTATCCGCTGCAGATTACTATTAGCATGCCGCGCACAATCTAACCACTGAACAGTTCAAAATCACCTCTTTCCCAGCGGTCAATGAGCTCAGTAGGATTCGACGCGGTACGAATCTCCTCATCCAGGGGCGTGAGCGTGTTCACGGTCAGTAGCGTGCTGAAGCCGCGCCGAAACACGCCGTTGAGCCACAGGAAGAAGGCACGGTTATAGAAGCCGCCTGTGTCCTCAGGGGACGCCGCCTTGCTGTCGGTCCGCAGCAACGAGCGCTTTTCCGTCACTTCGAAGGCGAAGATGAGGACCTTGACGAAGAAGCTCGAAAGAAATATGCCAGCAACAACACTACTGCCGGGAAGGAAGAAAAGTGTGCGAACGCGAGCTATGTCAAGAATGATAGAAATGCTGAAGAAGACCGCCAGCAGTGTCGATGGGCAGATTGAGCGCATGTGTTCGAGGTAGGACACCATGGCCAGGAGAGGATAGCTGGCAACCGTCAGGGCAATGCAGGCCAGCGTGAGCCTGGTCGTCGGAATGCCCTGTCCTGCCCAAACGGCCAGGAGGCCGACCTGGAGGGCCACGTAAACGGCATACGAAGCCTTGAGTTGGCGACTTGTCAATGTCATCGATCTCAATGGGTTCGGCACTAGACAGAATTTGACATTACCATTTTCATAGCGAGACACCATGATACCCGCACTTTTTGGTCCTTCATTGCGAAGGTCCCAAAGACGTAAGTAAGCCCCAGCCGACTAGATATGGATTGGTAAAACTTAGCAAGCCTGGCCTTTCCGAGAGCGCAGAGGAACGGGCACAGGTATGCACGCGCAATTCCCAGAGGCAGTAATGTCAGGATGCTTTCTTCAAACAAAAGGGTGAAGTCGAAGCCATCCAGGCAGGAATCGTCCACAACGGGGCCGAAGGTATCCTGAACGGCGATGGAGCATGGAGGCGCGAGGGCCGCCATGACTGCGGAGAGAAGGCAAAGCTTGATTGACTTCGACAAGGATCGGTCGAAGCGAAATGGCAGATGAGGGCGGGAGAGAGGGAAGGGAAGAGAAGCAACACACGCGAAAGACGGAGAGAAGAGGAGCAGAGTGATTTCTGATATTATTGATATGGCTACTTGGGCAAAGGAAGAGGCGCCTTGTGAGATCTTCCGGGGTATTCGCAACGTGCAGCCAGCAACCGAATCTCACCTGCATGTCTGCCAAGAAGACGACCAGGCCGAAGGTCAGAAGGAATTAAACAATAAGCGAAAAAGCAAAGGACGCGATTGGGAGCAGCGGCACTAGGAGGCGCTTATTCTTCCTGGGGCTGATGACAGGCCAGGCAGATCGGTGCCTGATATCAATCAATGGCCGTTTATGTAAAAACGAGTGTGATGCTATGAACGGAGTTTGGTTTTGCGTGATGCATGTGCATGGAAGCTTCTGTCTCTGTAAGCCTGGTCGTTCCCCTATGCGCGTCCCGTGCGTGAAGGTTCAGAATGAAAGATGTGGACACACACACAGACACAACACACACGGTTGAGCGGACAGCCAGGCCCGGTTCTACTGGGAGTCTCATTGCTGTTGGTAGTGAGGAGCCAAGTAACTTATCGTCCACAAGAGACAGGAAGAGGCGGGATGAGATAGATGGTGAGTTCGTGATGCGAGTAGTCCATTTTGAACAGCGTTCGCATGGCTTCAGATGCGGCTGATTCAGCTTACCATTGCCACGTCGGGCTCGACAAGGGATCACAATAGGGGAAAACAATTGGAATCTCATGTCAGCCGAGGTTCTGCAGTTCGACATCAATGGATCCACCTGTCAAGTAAAATCTGCTTGCCAAAGGTGCGGTGCAGTGGGACTCAAGACACCAGAATGCCAAAGTTTGCTGCAACGGAGCCATGGAAGTTGTGTCGGCTTGTCTGACATTCTAGCCCCTTACCCCCCCCCGCTTTTTTTACTTGATCTCCTTTCTGGCTCGCTTAGGCGGATATCCAGCATTTACAGACTAAAAGACGAAGAGCGGGATCCGGCCCGGCCTTGAGAGAACGGTTTGGACTCGGTAGAATTCGTCAAGGGGGGGCAGAAGCGGTTTATTTCTATCGTCATGGTGGCGGGCTGGTCAATAAATGAACAAGGGAATATCCTGTGGCACGTTCAGCTGGCGAGAAGTATTTGAATCAAAGTGCTCTTCGCTGTACCTTTGCAACTCATCTGACCTCTTACTTTTTCTTGTCGCCCGGCGCTGGTGAAAGCGGTGCGTGAAGGAGCGGCGTGAGGTGGCGGCGTGTTAAGGCTAGATAGTCGTAAGGGATGTGCGCTGACTCTTTTCCTACCTTCCCTCCTTCAATAGCACGGACAGGCAAAGGACGGCGGCGGATTAGAGACGGCAATTTCTGCCTTTAACCAGCGCCATTCTTAGTTAGCGTTCATCATCCGGCCAGAAAAACATAATGAAAACAGGCCGCCTAATGCCCTTGTGAAGTATCACTATCACAGCCCATGAGATACTGTGCATCCCAGCATGTCCATCATCGTTCCAGCACAAGCGACGTATCATAATCATCCTGCGCACCGTTGGTGACCAGCCAGGTCTGGTTCACATCCATCGGAATGCATGATAGGGGCGGATTGGTGACGGAGAAGCGGCCGAAAGACGATGGAGGGAAAAAAGAAACTCAAAAAAATAGGAAAGGCTTTGCTTGCTTTCATCTCATTTAACCTTGTAAACGTCCTACACATGTGTGCTTGCCAAGGTGGGTTTCATTATGGGCGAAGTGCGATGCCTGCTAAGCGGTAGACCGGCGTGACTAACAATAGTGGCGCCCGGTTTTCCTGAGAATTCGAGTCAGAGAATCAACCAACCAGGGGGGGGGGTTGATTTTTTAAGGCTCAAGACAAAACATCCGCACCTCCAACTTTGGAAGTGTGTCTGGAGTTGCCCAGAAATAAGCGTAGCATATTTTGATGCCGATAACCGGGAAAATGCTTGTATGCCACTTGGGCTGTACCTCGGTAAGGACTTTCAGCTTTTTTCCGGTGAGCTGCTTTGCTTAAAGCTGGAAGGCGAGCAAGGAAGTCCGCTTCGTGAGTGACTCATGGCCGCAACAGCCGACCTATAATTAACACAACACATCTTAGTTGCGTTTCCGATGCATGTCTCTCATATAGTCTGCACAGGCTGCACAATCTCGGCCTCAAAGGACTCCAATAGAGCGGTCTTGTGCCCCTTTGATCACTCCATTCCCCGAGGCTGACTTGCTGAGGAGTGAGAACGGACCAGCTCCAGTGGGGCTACCAGAAGCGGATTCAGAAGGCCGAGATATCCTTTCAGCCGCTGCCGCCCTTCCTGCAGGCCTACGCACTGATGACCTCGACTGTCTGACTAATCATCATCGCGGTCCGCGACCTCGGTTCTTTGGCACGAGCAATATGGGGTCAGCAGCAGTCCGCCCGCAGTACCAAATCACGCCATCTAACTCCGTAATGGGAACTTCTGCGCTGAGAGCCTACGCAGTGTGCAAAATTTTCTAAAAAAATTCTAAGCAGCCGTTTCTCTCTCTGCCCTCCTTGGACCCAACTCTTACAGTTTTTCTTTGGCCTCTTCGATGCAATGGCAGGCGCTAGACAACCTGAGGGAAGATTTCGATAAATGGGGGGTCCACATCCAGCATCATGTCGTTGCGCTCGCGTCCAACGGCATGTAACACGGGCATAAAGGCTTCGGAAGGCGAACGAGGCATCGCGTACGGGTGACCATGCTGATGTTAGCCTCCTAGTAACTTTAAATGATTTACACACTGTTAGTTCTCAAACGGGGAAGCGGATCAGGAGGGACAATCTGACTGTGTGAGCTTCAACGCGCCGTACATCAATTTACGTATTTGAACCGACTACTTGCGCATGTCACCATGACCCCGAATATTATTGAGCCAACCATACTCATCACTCGCATCCCTTTGGTGGCATTTCACACGCACACATGCACAGACACAGTATCCTGAAGCGATGCTCATCGACGAAAACACCACCCAAAAAAGGCTCGCAAAATTTTCGCATACATTCCAACCGTGTAGTGATTTCATAACTTACAGGCGTTAGGCTGACCAAAGTCAGAACTGCGACGCAGTTTTCCTTCAAGCCTCCACCTTCCTTCGCCTTCCAGGCTCGGGCCGCCCCGGCCACTACCGCATTTCCTGATGCTTCTGAGCCGTTGCAGAAAGGAAAAGGCCTCGGGCTAAGCATCGAGTGGTAACGCTTCGTGTTGATTGTTTTTCGATCATCCCACCCGCCTAGTGACCTGCTTAACGGGGCGAGTCCCCAGAACCCGAGCCTTTACAAAACATGCCGTCAGGTGTGTATATGTAACTATAGTCAGATCGACTAATGTCACTGCGAGGTGGTACAAGTCAAAAAGATCTGAAAGGCTTAAGAAAAGTACATTTCGAGTCCCATCTTACGCTCCTTGAACTCGGAGCATGGGCCAAGTGGTGTCAACATCACATAATGTAGCAGCCACGAAGGGACTCTGCTTAGCATAGGTCTGTAGCTAGTCAACGCCAGTGTAAATGCATGTCTTCAACTAAACGAACCTCAAATCTGGATAATCTCAGTCTAACTGTCAGATGTAAGGGGAGGGGGGTGCAAAATTTTACCGAAAGGGTGCCGGCTGGCCTGTTTTCTGCGAACCTCACCGCATCTTATTTGAGATTTAACTAGTTGCCCAAAGACTAACACCATTTACGATTCGTGGTCAATAATCTACCCTAAATTTGTACACTGATACTTTCGGGTACTGTTTGACTGGGAATTGCTTTTGTAGCTTGCCGGCCAATTTGATTTCGTACGCTATCGACGGTCAAAAGCAGGTGAGATAGTGTGTTTATGCCGTTCATTTCACAGGCCATTTTTAGTCAACCATTCATTTTGCTCAGTAGCAAAACTTACCCTGCCACTGCTCGCAAGAAGAGCCATGTTGGAATCATGGCAGTTACAAAGATACCACGAAGTTACGAGATAGGCGATCACAAATGAATTCAATGTGATTTTTTATAACAGCTCCACCTGTAAGCAGCTTTCCCATTATCTGTCGCCTCGCGATTCAGTGTCCGTAGCAAACCATCTGTCATCGTGACCCTCTTTGCCATTCAATCGGCTGTATATGCCGCTTTTTGCAGTATTTGTATTGGGGCCGAGCTTCGTAATGTGCTTCAGATACCCGTTGATCTTTGTGGGGTTACAGCAGGCCCCGCTTGTAATCTGAATCACAGTTCCAATGCGAGCCAGGAAATTGTATGAAAATTCACTCTTAATGGACAGAAGCCTCTACGCAATAATTCGTAGCTTCGAGGAGTTGATCAACCACTTGACTAAGAAGAGCCGGGATTGACATGCGATACGCTACCCACTTTAATCATGGCGGATAATTTCAATTTCAAGGACGTCAGAGCCGTGACAAAATCTCACCAGCCAGAATGCTAAGCTTTGTTAATTCAGAATTCGGTCAACTACACAATATTGTTTGCAAAGCTTCCAAAGTCTTGCCAAGAGACATCCACTCATCTACTGACAGTTATGGGGACTGGCGATACAGTGAGCCTGGGTTTTCGAAGTTAGAGGCCATAGCCGCTTCTTCGCGTGTTCAAGTCTTGTTCTCAATAACAGAACAATGCTTCACAATACCAAGCCGAGTCAAAAACTTCGATATGAATTGAATTAGTTCCGGAGCTCTGCAGAGGGCAGGCGGTGAGGACAAGGAATCGACGATGGCTTTCCCGGCTGACGGCAGAAGCCATAAAATTCGTTACCAAACCAGTCCCCTCCCCCTCCTCCCGATTCACCCAACAGCGTTCACCCAACAGCGGTAAGGCGTGCAAGACGAGCTCGTGAAGCCCGGGCGAAGCATCTCCAGTATGACCCACCCCCTGCAGGCTATCCGATACTCGCCCGGTAGGCTTCAGGTTCTGGACCAGCTGCGGCTGCCGCACGAGTTTCGCTACGATGATGTCGCCACAGTCGCCGATGCTTTCGATAGCATAACCTCGATGCGCGTCCGCGGCGCGCCTGCTATTGCCATCGTCGCCAGCCTCGCGCTCGCCATTGAGCTGCGCAGCGCACCATTGTCGGCAACATCTGCAACCGAAGCTATCTCCCACATCGACCGCGCCCTCGA
>KN173818.1:15602-34107 GCA_000758425.1 Nilaparvata lugens yeast-like symbiont | reverse complement strand
AACTAAAAAATATTAGCCATTCCGGCCTTGTCTGCTCTTCACGCGGCAGCCATCTCTATCTTCTTGCCCTTAACGCTCTTCCACTCCACCATCACTGCCCCAATTATGGCTGCTGACGCCGTAGCGGTCGATACGATGAAACAGTTCGACAGAGCGCTATTAAACGCATGTATGACCGCGACGAGCTCTTGACCGGAAAAAAGTTGCCTGATTTTGGTGGCGCCTGCGGCCAAGACGAACTGTGCGTCGACTCCAGGCGCGTATTCGGCCAAAAAAGCCGCCAGCCGGTTGGAGAAGACCGTCTGGCCGGCTGTCACGAATAGTGTGCCGCCGAGGGACTGTGTGAAGATAATCATGGCCATTCCCGTCGGCACGTCGGCGATGTAGAGCACCACCTGCACCGCGGTGAGTGGTTGCTGCATCCCGATCCCGACGCCAGCGCCGGCAATGATTTGGTAGCCGATCCAGGCCCCTGGTCCTGAGTTGACGTCAAGCATAGACATGAGACCATAACCGATAGGAATCAGGACTGCTGCCCCGATGATGAACGGAGTGTAATATCCCCATGTCGTGACGACGACGCCTGATGCCACTGTAAATAGGACGACGCCAAGCAACATAGGAATATTCATAACACCAGAAGTAACAGCCGAAGCGCCCTTGACTGCCTGGAACCACATAGACAAAAAGTAACATGCCAGCAGGAAACAGGCACCTATGAAAAACTCAAAGATGGCAGATGACCATACTGTCCGCTTCTTTAAGATGCGTGGTGGCACCGTCGCGTTGTCCTGCATTCGGAACTGCACATAAAGGAAGACGAGCATTAAAAATGCGCCGAGCATAAGCAGCGATGTCACGCGTGAGTCGCTCCACGGGTAATGCGAACCTCCCCAGTGGAGTGCCAGCAGAAGGCAGATGACTGCGGGCATGAAAGTGGCAGTACCCAGGGGATCTAACTGCCAGATTGTATCTTTCCACGTCCTCGGCTCCTTTTTGCGTTGTGGATCAGGGAAGCAGAAAAAGATGACAGAAATGAATCCGACGGGCAAGTTAATGTAGAAACACCACCGCCAAGTGAGCTGATCAGTAAAGACGCCGCCGAGGAGCGGTCCTGCCACCGACGAGATCCCCCACATGCTGCCGATCAGGCCACTATACAACGGCCGTTTCTCCAGTGGTACGGTGAAGGCCAGAATAGTCAGAGCTCCGGCAAAAATACCGGCAGAACCAACGCCGGCCATTGCTCTCCCGACGATGAGCACCACGCTACACAGGGCGAGACCACAAATGAGACTGCCCATTTCTAAAAGGCCGATAACGGAGAGAAAGACGACCTTGATGCTCCAGAAGGTGTAGAATTTGCCAAAAAGGAGTTGAAAGGAAGACCCCGTGAGCATGTAGGCAGAGCCATACCATCCAATATCATTCAGACTGTGAAACTCGTCTGTTATGCGAGGGATAGCGGTGGTGATTATTGAATTGTCTGCGCAGTGGCCCATCTTGTCAGTGCCATTACAGACAGCGCCAGTCATCTGTATCACAAAATCACTCTTACTGAGGGCCATGAGGAGAATCGAGAAGCACAGGGCGATAATAATCAAGGCAAGCTTCAAGCCGGTTGCATATTCCTGGACATCTTCACGTGTGTTGGAGAACTGGTTGGAAATATTGCCAGCGCCAGATTCTGAAGTAGACAAGAGTTGTAAATTTTCTTTGCTCTCTGTGACCGGCTGACTTTTTCGAACGACGGCTCTCTCGGCGAACTTAAGGCTCGGTAGGGTGCTGGGCGTTGCTACCGTTGTAGACGGTATGCTCTCATAACCTGGTAGCCAGGTCGATATGTTCTGACTCATGAAGTGGGTATCACGATCGTCCAGAAAGTAGCGCGAAGATGTTGCTAGAGTTGAGGCAAGTATATCCTTGGGTAGGTGCACGCTCAGTCGGACCACGTCTGCCTCTTTTTGCGGCCGTTTGGAATCCATGAACGCGAAAGCACGAGTCTCAGTAGCTCAGTGGGGTGCCGCAGTGAGTGGTCTGTCTTGTCATGTAAATATAGATCGGCACCAACTTTGACAACAGACAACCAGGGGTATACGTCTATTTAGAAGGCATAGATGAATGGTAAGATGTCATCTTCCCAACCATCGCTATGCGGAGTGCGCGGAGGGTTTTCGCTAGCGTTCCGCTTCGTGAAGGGTGTGTGATAGCGAGTACCCGAGGTTGGCATTTGTCCAGGGTATGGTGTCACGAGTGAGCAAGCCTTTGCACACCAGGAAGCAATAACCCGAGGCGAGAACGAAGTTGAGTGTATGCATGGTCATAATCCGTCAGGCGTGCGAGATGCAAGACTACCGTAGCTGCAAGTTACCCGCTTGTTATTGTCATAGCAAGCCGGCTGCCTAATTCTGCGCGGCCTCCAATCCATCCGTTTTCTACCAAGCATGTAATAGATGGCTCGGATGCTGAAAAAAGCGGAGTATCGGACGAGAATGTGGCCTGGTTGTTGGTTGCAAGTGCATCGTGCTTTGCGTCCAATATTCCAATCCGACCCTCGCGGCTTCGCCTTCTCGCGTTTCTACTCGCGGACACGTGACCCGACTGTGGTTGCTTACTCGCTCCCTTCGGCCTCTCCCTCCGCATCACGCATTGTTCCGTCGATGGCCGTCAGTTTTTGGAGACTCCCCGGGCGGAAGAGCACATAGGCAAATGTCGAAACGCCCCCCGGGCCGTTCGATGTCTCACCTCTGACGCCCAATCTCTCATTCTCCTTGAGCTTGAAGTAGTGGCTCAATGTCGCCGACAAACTTGTCACCTGAATCTCAGGAGGGGAAACAAGGGTAGCCAGCAGAGTGCCAGCGCCCTTCTGCCTCTGTTAATTCCAAGGGCTTGAATGTTAATCGAATGGGCTCCCTTTTCAACGTACCTTCAAGCAACAGGACCCAGCGTTATGAGCTGGACTTCCCGATTTCGGGCAGGACGCCAAGAAGATAAAGCTTAAATCCCTTATTGATGTTTATTTTCCAGTCCTACCTGTCACAAGACCCCCACATGACCGAAGGGTCACATGACTTCAGCATTCGCTTATGCGTGCGCCATTAGCTAGCATAGTTAGGGACCAATTTTGCCTCTTCCACTGTCTCATGTGCTTGCTAGCCCACACCAACAACCCATCATATCCTTCCAAGAGCCCTGCTCGTAATCACGACCTGACCGTTTGAGTGATGGAAACAGTATTCTCGTCTAACCAGCATCGCTTGGCCGAAATCATGCTGCCAGCTGAGGAAAAAGTTCTCGCACTCCAGAAGACATTGCTGGTATAGACAAGATATCAATCGCCATTCTTGCAACACGAGGGAACTCTTATCGCTTGGCGGACAGTACTCTAGCGTGTTTTCGTATGTCGAGTACATGCCTTGTTTGGATGACAACCATCTGTCAAACTCGTCCGATATTTCGTTCTCTTTCCCTTCAGCAGGCGAAATGAGCTCGTCTTGAAATGAGTCAAAAGGATTATCCCGCGACCTAGCCGGAATATGACTTCTAAAGATTTCCCATTGTACTGGAAGATCGCGATACTCCTCTTTCCACAGTTGTCGGACCTGTCGGCGAGCCTCGAGTAGCCACTCGGCCTTTCCAATATATGCCTTGGCCAAGAACGCCCATCGTATACCAGGGTGAAGGACTGTGGCTGCATAATAAATGGGCATTTCATCTATCTTGGTATAGTACTTGTTCAGCTTGGCCCAGGCGGAATTGACGCATGTGGAGTAAAAGCTTGGCTCAGGTCGAACTTCTGCCTCAATCTTTGCTTTTTCCAGTGTGGTTAGCAGAAACTCATAGGCGATGGCCACTTTCCACATCATGCCATATTGAGCTTCAACGCCTCCCTTGCGATATCTCGTCTGGCTGACTCCTTGAAGTCGCAGGAGACATAGATCAAACATTTTGAGAATTTTGCTGAGCCACATTAAAGCATCTCAGTCTCCATCAGTGAGCAGATTCGGTTCTTCAAGACAAGGGGAAGTGTAGCACGTATATATTTGTGCCTCGATCGAGATCGCGAAGTCGTCTTTGCCGATTGTACCGTGATGTCAACGAGCTCTTCAAGATAGCTTCGAAGCTTGATTGCTCGCTCGATCATGTGATACTGCGAGAGCCACCGAGTATTATTGTCAATTATCACATCTAGAGTACCAGGAAAGCTCTTTTCGGGGGTAGTCATCTTGTAGCTTCCGGAGTGTCGCTGTTGCTCTGTGGGATCGATTTAATCCAAATCACGAGAATATGAAGTTTCCCGACCGGACCTTTTGTCCACTCATCAAAGTCGTCTGGGTCCAAGTCCTCGAGTGAGTCAGTATCACTAACAAACAATAGAGCCCTGGCAACCAGATGGAGAATATGTCCAAAGCATCGAATTCTTCTGCTTGCTGGATTCTGCCACTGCAATTTTGATCCCATGGCATCGACTGCTTTGTCGTTATTTGAGGCACTGTCCAGAACTAGGTATCCGACTTTGTTTTCCATCAGCTGGAACTCTTCTGGCACATCCGTCACGGCCGCAGAGATATTCTCTCCAGCATGGGCTTTCGTGATGCTAGGAAGACCAAGTACAATTTTCCGGGGCTCAAAATTGTCATCAAGAAAGAAAGCGTTGATGGAAAAGAAGGAATGTCTGTTTTGCGAAGTCCAGCCCTCAAATGCACCATGGACTTGGCTCGGGCTTCGTGACAGTACATCGGTCTGTGCGGAAGTGGCACAGGAGCTACTTCCGTCAGCAGTGCAATAAGGAGTACGATATGGGCGAGGCCTACAGCCTCATGCTGGAGTACGAGGTACAGCGCCTAGATTTGGTCTATTGACTGTCTAGACACCGAGAAAAAGTAGCGACGGTATGACACGCGGTCCGGGGTTGTCCACAGCCTCCCAAAGCTGCCCGAGACATCCGAAGCTATAACCAGAATACAGTCACCCTGAGCCACCCGAAACACTCGAGGCCAAAGCCAGTTCTCTTTGTGATACCAGATACTCCAGCAAACGTAAAAAACTGCCCGAGACGTCTAAGGTCATAGCGACTATACAAATACACTACGTAATGCCTCAATCATAGAGATCATAGATAATATTTTTATCGCATAAAACTAGCGAGCTTGACAGTGCCGTCTGCCAATCTCTGCCTGCGGTGCCAAACCCTGTTCACACTGCCTGTCCTTGGCTGCCTCCCTGCCTCAAGATACACCTTGGACTGCTATATGCCAGTCTCTACCTACCCTGCCCGACTCTGCCTGCCAACACGTCCCATCCTGTCAAGCCTCGAGGCCAGTTGATACACGTACCTTGCCACAATGCCTCGAGGCTACAATAGACGCTTAGACCTTGCCATTGAGCCTCAATTCCGCCGTAAACACACGACTCATCCCGCCAAGCCTTGAGGCTACAACAGTTAACAAACATAACCTTCCCATCATGCTTTGAGATCATATTCTACACACGTGCCGCCCGGTTGGCTCCCGAGATCACAGTTGACACAAGTCCAGCCTGGTTGGTCCCCGAAATCGCAGTTAATACGCATTCCACCCGGCCGGCCCTGAGATCACAGTCGGGATACGTGCTGCCCGGTTGGTTCCCGAGATCACAGTCGACATACGTCCCGTCCAGTCGGCCCCCGACATCGCAGTCGACATACGTGCCACCTGGTCGGCTTTCGAGGTCACAGTCGACATATTTTCCGCCCGGTTGGTATTTCTTAAACCAGGTGGCGGTACGTTCATTCGTTTTTGATGGCATCGTGTGATGGTGCTTCCACGTAGCCTCAAGCATACTTGTCAGCCCTTAAATTCTACCATCCCCCACCTTTTGCTCAGCCAAAATGGCGCCGCCCCATACAAAGTTGCCCAACATCATTTACACAGAGCCTGATCAGCTCTGAAATTATTTGCGTGTAGTAAACTGTATCATAAAGACGGACAGGCAGATTTCTCGAATCATTTAGTAGTGCCGGGTGTGGTCAGCCGTGACACCCTGGTATCGCGAAATGACAATTTTGACCACTTCATGTCTTCCTGTCTTCTTTGCTTTCCATCTTTGTCTATCTTGCAAAATCAGTGAAAAATGGCTCCTGGAAAATCTCGCTCGACCTATACGGAGTCCTTGATGGCCGAGGCAGTTTTCGATATTTGTTCCATGGACCAATGCCAGCTCCAACACTTAGGATAAGACGTGCTCAGGCCTATGTTGCTACGCCGGCTTCGACATTCAGGAAGAGACGTGCTCAGATCCACGTTTCTATAGATTGAAGTCGTACGGCACGGGAAAAGGCACACGGTCGGCGTGAGCAAGAGATTTCTGACACGATCTGGAAATGAGGTCTCACCCGGACACTTGTGTCGGAAAGCTACTATTCTCAGATACGGCGTGAACATGAGTCTACCTTCATGACTCACGGTAAATGCGGAAACCGCACAAACCTGTAAATGAGGTCTTACCGGAACGCCTGTGGAGGGGAGGCTTTGGGCTTTGTGACGGTCTATAGATGCCGTGAACATTCCCCAGCGTAGCGGAAGGGGAATCTGAAGAAGGAAGGAGAACTCTTGACACCTTAGTAGATTATTACTTTGAATTTGAACTTTGAGTTCCCAGCCCTTTATACAAGCCCTTGTCACACTCACAGCACCAATCCGCGCTTGCGTCGTGGCTACTCTGAAACAGCAAGGCTGCGGCTTTAAATTGGGACGCCATTGGGTCAAAAAGTTCATCCAACGTCATGAACTCAAAAGCAAGGTTGGGAGACACCAAGAGGCCAACAGGTTCAATTCATTCACTCCCAAAGCAGTTAATTGGTACTTTGACATCAGGCAGAATGAGTATGGATGGATAAAGCCAGAAAATACAGTGAATGTTGATGAAGGGGGAATCACGTCAGGTTTTGGTATGTATTTGATTCATATACAAATAATTGACTAATCTGACTTCTTCAATAGTTCTGGATAGTTTTGTGTTTGGAAGTTCGCACCCAAAACGCAAGGCCCCCTCAAAGGACCGCAGTCGCGCACAGCTGGACCACATTTATTGAGGCTATCACCGCCGATGGTCGTGCATTGAATCCGGGCATCGTTTTCAAGGGTAAAGATCTTGAGAGCCGGTGGTTTAGAGAGGAGTTTTGGGAATACGCAGACTGGCACTATATCATGTCACCCAATGGATGGACCGACAACCACATTGCACTTGAGTGTGTGTAGAGGAGGAAGTGGACCTCTTTAGCGGCCGGTGAAATGATTACCGAATCTCGGAGTCCAAGAAAGACTGATGTGGTGGATTGTGCGTCGTCAGAGAAGGAGGTAGATTCAGAGTTGGAGAGCTTCAGTGATTGAAGTTAAGGTATCTGAGCCGGTACAGCGCACCACCCGACTAGATCGTTTTACAATAAGACCAAGAAAAGAATAAAGTTTTTCATTCTGTTCGAAATGATATAAAAATTTGCCATTATTATTTTAATTTATCGCAATACAAGGAGTTCAAAGTTCGGGTTTTTGGTGAGGCGATTGCCATTTGGCTGAGCAAAAGGGGGGTGGAGCAAAAGGTAGGGGGGACGACGTCTTCAATCATCTCCGCCCACTGTGACTGTTTTAACGTGCGCTTTGCATCATTAGAACCGCTTTTGTTCGCGTATCCGGATATTGTCTTCTGGATTCCCATCTCTCCAAGAGTGTTCAGGGCCCTCCTGGTCGAGTTTCTTACTACTCCTGACTTCTCAGCCCATGATTTTCTTTAGGAATCACGCTCCAGCCAGCCGATAGCTTTGTTGCCTTCAACCGTCACTTTCTCTGCCAGCCTTTGTTCTACAATCAAGTGCTTTCCACCACTGGAATCGCCGAAATTTTATGATTCGGGTAGACATCTTTTCTTGGATGTGGCAAGGTTGGATTCTTTCATCTTTGATGGTATCGTCAGCCAATACTAACGTGGCTTCAGTATACCCTCCCAGCCGATAGCTCCCACGTTTTCAACCGCCGTTTTCTTCGCTACTTTTGGTCGTACGAACTTACGCTTTGCATCATTCGAATCGTCCAACCTTTTTTCGTCAGTGTGTCACATTTTCTTGATGGATCAGTGGTGCATTTGTTCGCTTTCGATGGCTTTGCAAGACAATGCTAACGTGGCCTCAGTATACTCTCCCAGCCGATAAATTCCGACACCTTCAACCGCAACTTCTTCTGCTAGTGTTGGTCGTATGAACATGCGCTTTGCACTATTCGAATCGTCTAGTTTTTTCCATCGAGAATTCACAGCTTTTTGATGGGTCGGCTGTGCATTCGTTCGCTTTCAATAGCTTCGCGAGACAATGCTAACGTGGCCTCGGTGCACCTTGCCAACCGACGCCTTCAGTCTGCGAAGTCTCTGCCACTTTTGGTCGTACGATTAAGCGCTCATACCACTGGAACCATCGAATCCTCCTGATCCCGGTTATCATCCCTTGGATGCGACGCCGGCAAATTCGCCGTCGTCTTTACCATCGCGATGACGCGATGATTCTTGGCAACGAAGCCTTCCAGGAACTTGACTTCTTCAAGCCCAAGCAGGCCAAGTTCAAAGCAAAACCTAAATCTCGATTGAAATCTCAGACGCTGGCGGATTTAAACGACAACATCCTCATTATTAATACCGAGAATTCTATTTATCTCACACAGGAAGGCCAGGGCACACGACTTCAGACCAATCCGCTGAACACCCCTGGTCAAGCGCAGACGTACCTTGAACAGCGTGCTCGAGGGGCATATATTGCCTAGATTTGTCGACCGGAAGCTGCTTTTGACCTGTCCGTCGCCACTCAAGTTCGGGACCCGAGCGACGACGACTGACAGCTGCTCAACAGAAGGCTGAAGTGGCAAATCGATAACCTTGGTCGGGGCTTACGATACGTGCCTTTGGATATCAAGACTGCAAGGTTTATGTCGGGTCCTTTGTTAACAACAGGGACCTCACGTCCCAACTCGGTTTTGTCCTCACGCTCGTAAATGAGTCTCGCTGGTCAGACGCATTTACCATCCATGGCAAGATCATTCACTGGAGTTCTACCAAGTGTAGACAAGTTACAAGGAGCGTCTTGGCATCAGAAATTTACGGCATGGTCAATGGAGTGAAAATCAAAATTATCAATAGCCCAGACCATTGGGAAGATAGCTGAACGACTCGGGTTGCCACCCATTCCGTTGGTCGTCTACACAGACTCGTACTCACTGTACGAGTGCTTGGTAAAACTAGGGACAACGAAGTAGAAACGCCTGATGGTTGACATAATGGCACTCCGCGAGTCATACCAGCAACGAGAGACCACAGAAATCCGTTGGATCAGCGGAAAAGACAATCCTGCTGACGCCATGACAAAGGCATCACCCAACGGCAGCTTGAAGCAGTTGATCAACTGCAACGAGGCAACAATTCGCCTCGAAGGATTCGTCGAGAGACCAACAGTTACATGACAACCACAAGAAAAGAAAAGACTGCCAGTGTTGTGAATCCAAGCCATGAAACATGAGGCGACTCAGCACGTTTCATGTGTGTGGCCCATAATGCTTCTGTCTTTGCACTATCCCGCTCCGATATCGGCTCGCACAATGGTTTTAAAAAGAGTTTTTCTCCTGTGTATAGTAGATAGTGGTTTGGGCAGACATTACTGAATAGACCATCCTTCGGTGACTTCTCACGCAATCACAATTGTGACCAGACCTGAACCGACAGGCTGGGAGAATTTGAGTTTGTAATTAGGAGTCCTGCGAATGGAATGGTATCTGATGTTGATCCTGCACATTGCGAGACAAGTGTTCAATGTCAATCACGTATTCAGGACCAGGTGCGTAGTTTATGAGTCGGAACTGCAGGTTGTTTAATTCTGTATCGGTAACCTGTGAATGAGAGATTGCTCATGCGTCGGTATTGCTAGGATCCCCTTTTACAGCTGTTACGGGCTCTGAGGGCACAAGGACCGCATTCCTAAGATCTTGGATGAATTTATTGACCAGTCTAAAGAGAGAGGCTATGGTGCAGAATGAGAGCGGCTTTTATACACGGCGAGAAGGCAGCAGGCCGAGAGCTGGTCCGGCGAGACAGATCCAAGCCGGGTTCATACCCGATCAACCAATATGGGCAGTGTCTCTATAACATTGACGGTATCCTCGTAGAAGATGACGCATTTGAGTTTTTGGCGGCGGGAAGTACTTATTTGAATTGACCAAAGTTAGTTCCTTGAAATGCAATCAATATCCTCCCCTCAGCATTGCCGGAATCAGCTCGATGTGGTGATGCTATGACGTGTTGGCGTTGGAAAGCGCATTTGGAGGTGGTTCTTAACCACTTGCTCACATTCTTCACTCGCTTACCACATTATTATGGTATGTTATGTCTGCTCTTTTTAAATGGTGCACACGGTATGGTGAACGCTGACTCTCGAAACTGGGCTAGAACTGTTCATGTTCGATTGCATGAACTGCCTCACTCCTCGGTACGAAAAAAAATCATTAAGTATGCATTACCAACAAGATAGGAAGCTCTTTCCACTGTCGTGGCTCCTTCGTTCTCGAAACAATGGCTGTCGCTCTATCGGATATAAAGAGGGAAAGGGGCCAATGAAATGTTAAGCAATGGAAGAACCAGATCATCCTTGACCTGAACAACATTCATGTTTCCCATTAGTTACTTCTTCTCCATTGCATCTAATTCACTGACAAGTGGCGTGAGACGCGCCCCTGGACTGTCGCGACGTGGTTCTTCGTTCAAATCAATGGCCCGCACGGATGCTGGAGTAAAAGTCCGAGAGCGCTTAGTGCCTTTTTCGAATGTACTGCTTATCTGACTGTTAAACTTCTAAGGCGTATTGTTTATCTCGACGCCCATTGAAACAGCTCGTTGTGATTGCCGCTCTGTGCAGTCTTGGGTCCGAGGACTATTGAGCCTGGACGACGCTCTACAATTAGGGACACTTGAACTGGACGATACGTGCATTTGCTGTGAGACACGATGTATCTCTTGGTGTTCGAGGCTTGCGGTCGAAGATCCGGGCACCAATGCCGGCATCGATTTCTCTATAATCGGTTTCTGTCGCCGGTTTTCCTTGCGAGACTTGATTTCTCCTGCTGGCATATGAAAGTTTGGCTGCTGGAAGTGTAGCGGCATTGGCTGGTTAAGCAGGGAATGCGTCAAAGAGTTGGCCAATTCCGATGGTATCGACGAAGAGAGGAAGAGCACTAGTACTGCTGATAAGACAGACATGTCAAAAAATGCTCTTGAACGTTGAAAACATTTGGATGGGAATGGAAAGGGTGTGAAGCACCGTCATGTTCATTACCGCCCTGTCCGTTGGCAATTGGCGTGTTTTCCGGGACCCTCAAGTTGCTAGAAGGATCTTCCTCTTCTTGCCGCATGCCTACTAGGAGGAAAGGTTGTTCCGTGGGTGTGGCTAGCTGATCCCCAGCCTCCATGGGCACATAGTCCGGCATGCTGATATCTGTACTCGATCTCCGTGCATTTTTCGGCTGATTATTCCCTTGAGTCTCAGTTTGATTCATATCAGTGAGTCCCATTCCAACACTGTTGAGAAATTTCAAGCAAAAATTCGTTTCGCCAAAGCCATCAAGATCGCCCGAGCTCCTAGTGCTGCCAGAAACTGCAAGCATCGTGTCGGAAATAGGATGAACAACGCGCCTTGAGCCTTGGCCGATTTCTCGTTTAGAAATGCTCCTCAGATTACCTGACAAAGTAGATGCATGGCCTGATATCAAGTCTGTCGGGCGTCGAGGAGAGTGGGTATGCAATTCCGCATGCTGGAGGGGGTAATTCGGAGTTGGCATTGAAGCAAATGGAGCTCGGCGCCACATCATCGAATTCGGCCATGCAATACCAGACCTTTCTAATACTTCTATTCGGATGCCTTTAAGCAAAATGAAAGGATTGCAAGGGGAACATACAAGATATGAGAGCGTTGCTTACCGGGTGGCGCATGCTGAAATGAGAGGGCCACTATATTCTTAACTCTTTCGACCGGCAAGGATTGAGAGTCCCGTGGAAAGCCTTCACTGATTACAATATTGATG
The DNA here is from genome assembly GCA_000758425.1 of Nilaparvata lugens yeast-like symbiont. Classification (NCBI taxonomy): domain Eukaryota; kingdom Fungi; phylum Ascomycota; species Nilaparvata lugens yeast-like symbiont. The sequence goes on along the minus strand of KN173818.1, from coordinate 22,021 downwards.
CGGTCGAGATCGTAAGCATGGCTCCAGAAATTTTGTTGGAGCAGCTCTCGCCGAAAGGAGGGAAACTTGAGGGACTCTGAGTCTCCGCCCTTGAGAAACTCTGCAAGGACGAATTAGTAGGACGGCATCGATCTATGCAGCAGGAATTTTCGGCACTAACGAAAACTATGAGCCATAATATGAGGCCAAGTATTCATCCGATCCAAATTTGTCGATCTATGACGAAGTCAGCTCATGCAGATCGTGCAACACTGTGCTGAGGTGCGCAGTACGCGATGAGTCGGCCGTCAATGAAAAGCCTCGCTTCGAACGTGACGCCATCGGCATACTGGCTGTATGATTGAGTGTATTGGCTTACAGCCGGCGTGTACCAAGAGTGGATTGAAGCCTGAAAAGGGGTCCCCGCTTCAAGGCTCGGAACAAAACAGCATATGGTTGGTATCCCGTAAGTGCCATGGGTGTGGAAGAATTCTTAGTAAAAGATCGTCAATCTCAGCCCAAGTCTCTAAAGCTTCCAGAAAACAGACCAGCATCATGAATGACATGGCAGGCAACTTTAAATTCCTTGATTAGAATCTTGCACTCCCGGGGGAAGAGGAGGACGTCCCATTCCTCATACCGCATCGCCAGGAATGTTCCCTCTGCCAAAGCGCAATGAAGTGGTGATAACAAAAAGCAGCCTGAAGGGAAAAGTAGTTTTTGAAAATCCATCGCCCAAGTCAGAGTTTTTATTTCAAGAGCCGACAAAGTCCTGGTTCGTGTGGGACCCTGGCACTGGGAAAGGTTGGCTCGGGTAACTCGAGAGTGCAAAAATCTGCCACCTTCGAGGAATTTGCCGCACGATATGGGTACTCGTGGTGACTGGCCCGAAATCCGTAGAACTATGGCAAGTGCATTGGTGGTGAATGATAGATAATGCGGTCACGATGCGTTGTATGGCGAAGGAAGAGTCCAACAGCAGGCGAAAAGGGGCGAAGGAAGATGAGCGTTCTTGATAACGCCACTGGGGAGAGGAGGGAGCTCTCGAGGCGAGGAAAATTTTCGATAGACACTAAGCCAGTCGACTACTCGTTGGCTTGTATACAGGAGGCGTAGGTACGCGGACCAGATTTAAAAATGACAGGCACTTTACAGCATGAGTTCAGCCCGAGTAAGGAGGCATATACTAGGCAAGATTAGACGGGTAGCATTTCGTATCGAATACGAATTCGGCGGGTTAGATCTAGAGCTAGAAGAGCAGTGCTGTACGGCTGACATCAGGCTTGGCTTGGTTTCGATGGGTGCTCCTGCCGCCGAGGGGCGAGATGACCATTGGAAGTTTCGGAGAGCAAGCGAGGCCGCCCGCTATGGAGTAGGACCAAGTCACCCTTCAGGTACTCAAGGCTATAGGAAGCGAATCAGTCAGCGCTCATAACTAGATGCGAGTCCAACCAAAGGGGCTTAGAATTATCTGGGTCCTGATGAGACAGCCGAGAAGTAGAATCTGCACAGCAGTCGTGAACGAGTGTCTGAGGTAGATTAAGATTCAAGTTCAACAGGTAGACCTGATACTTCTGAATTCATTTTGATATTGTGATATCGTCTGTTGTGCGAAAGGACTAGTTAACGCCTTAACCATATTCGAGTCGCAAGCCTGGTCAGCTCAACGTGGCCTCTGAACTTGTACAATTTAGCGATCATAGCTGCCATTCTACGGATCTGGGTCACCGGGCATCCGCGCCTGTAGTGTCCTTGTTAGTGTTGATTTCTCATTACTTGTTTGGTGATTAGAAGGTGACACACCCTTGTTGCGCCAGGACCACCCAACTCCCTTTGCAGTCCACACTCGAACTCCCTTGGATATGCCTTCCTATCAGGATACGTCAAGTAAATAACCCCCACGAGGCTAAAAAGAACTGTGACAAAGGTGCCAATCATGATCAACCCCGGGCCGGCGCTCGACCACGTATACTCGTATGGCGCAAACATGGTAAGCATGATATTGTTTTCGTGAAGCGGCTCGTCAAAGTTTCGTCGCTCATGGGGATCATCCCAATCTGCGTATGGATCACGAAACTGACGCTTGATGCGTGGCGGATTGATATAACCACCGTTCTATCGTATGCCATCTGTCAGAGATCCGCGCATTGCCATTCTTGCCGTAAGTACCAACGCACCATGTTCGGGTCCTCGGCATCACTCAGTCGCTTCAAGTCCGGATACTTCGCATCGAGAAATTTCTCATCGGAGAGTTCGGGCGGGAAGAAAGCTTGCCTTCGCTGCATTGTCGGCGGTCTTCTAGTCGCCGCAAGGCGGCTGCGGAAAGCAGGCGGTCGCGCAAGCCGTTGGAGTAGCATCTGTAACTTGATCAACTGCCTTATTCAAGTACTGAAATTTCACTTTTTATGGTTTCTTCTTCTTACCGTGACCCTGAATTCAGTTCTCGATAGTCAGTTGGCAACAGTGCACTGGTAGCTTGTGATGCTTGTCCGAAATGCACAAACTCAGTAGAGGTTGCCCCCAATGGTATTTACTGGAGGGCCTCATCATTTAGGCCAAATGTGACCCTTATCTATGTCATGGCGCCATGCTTACAAAGCGATAATGTAGCCTGACAAGCGTCACCCAAACCATGTCTCTTATCCAAATTCTCTTCATTCCTAAAGTTTTGCTTGTAACGCGGATTTCGCACATGAAAACTGACATCGACGGCGCCACGAGCCTCTGATCATGCGCAAATCTCGCTTGGAGACTTTTTGAGGAGTTAGGAATCGACAGAGGTAACTTTCTGCGCCGCAAATGTCTGCCCCGCTGAGCCTGCGACCTCTTTCTGCGACCCCTGGCTGTGCCCTACTGCAATGCTCCAGACCGCGTCACCACACAACACGGTGGCCACCGCGGAGCGTACAGCCTCTCCGAATCCCAGCGACGAGCTTTCTACACCCCCTGATAGTTCATCTGTCTCTGAAGCGGCAACTGAAGATGATTTTCTCGAGACTCGGCGGATCACACGCGTCAGGGGGAGTACAAATAGACACGCGACCCTAGGTGCCAACGGCAATGGCTGCCAAAATGACGACAACGAATTTTACGATGAAAATGAAAAAGAACGACCTTTCAAGCGACGAATAACTGAAAAATTTGCCTCCTCAACGGTTACTCGCAAGTCCAAACTTCAGTCACCGCCGTGGAAGAAGATCGAAGCAGAGGGGCCCACCTCATATACTGAAAACGGTCGGCGAAAGTCGAGCCGAATAAATGCCCCTTCTTGCGAGACTTCTTATCAAGTCAAGAGGCAATCCACTCGAAATTCCTCAAGTGGACACGCCGCAAGCTCGTTGAAGAGGAAAGAGCTGACACCTTATGCTAATACCAGCGGTCGGGATAGATCTATCTCCACCAGAAAGTCATCATCAACACTAAAAACGACGACTCAAAGGACACCCCTTCCACCGAAGACTTCATCACGTTCTTTGCGCCGCCGTACAATATCACCGAGTTTACAACCGACCAGGCGTTTAACACGACATCGACGGATCTCTCGTCTCCCCAATGAAGCTGAATGTACAACTTATCCGACTTCTGGAAATTCATATCGGGTTGGAGATGACATTGACGATAGCGTATCACCACAACTGAGATCGCGTGCTAGCTGTTCGGGTGCCATTCCGCTCGTGCACCCTGATCAGATCCCTAAACGACCAAAAATCGGAGCATCCTTTGAGGACTTTTGGCAGTGCGCTGACCAAATTCCCGTAGACGAAGGCGGGTTAGAAGCATCAGAAAATGGACTGCCGTATACCGATGAGATGGCCCGAAGGGACGCCCTCTTGATTCTTCAAATTGAGGAAGAGATCCAACCAGGTGGGCTATTATCACAAGATCGGTGCTCTCTTCTGGCTCCCGAGGCAGAGGAAGAGCCACCTAGGCAGTGGGCGCGTCAAGATCACATGGTTCGAGCTGTGTCCAACTTCCGCAGACTCCTTCTGGCTGAACAACAGCGGCACCGGTTAACTGCCAAAAAGCTTGCTGATGCCTGCCGCGAGGAGTGGCTTCGGCGTCAACCGAAATCGGCCGAGGAAATGGAGGCAGAAAAAGCAGAGAAGTGGATTGTCTGCTATCGCTCAGTCGTCAAGTGTATCATTAGCACTTGGGAGAACGTTCGATTCGAGGTCAACAAGCAGCGTTTGGAACGGTGGGAGGCTGAAGAACAAAAACGTGTCAAGGCTACGCTAAATGAAGCTGTAAGCTTTTCTGAACAGAAGCTACAAGCGCATCATGGCGGTCTGAGCTCAGAACCACCATCCGACGAGGATGCTTCTGACGAACTTGTTGGCTATACGAGTATCACCGAGGACGATAACGAGGGAACATCACTGGCTTCCGGCGATGATAATAAGAGTGGGAATGTTGATGACAGTGACAATATGTCTACCACGGACGATGAAGATGAGAATGAAGAGACCAGTCCTTCCAGAGATGCAGCCGATGAATACCTCACCCAGGAAAAATTGCGTGCCAAGTATGCCAATCTCCCTAGCTTCAATCGAAGCGCTAATGGCGACAAGAACACTGGTTTTGAACGCCACATTGCGGCAAACTTAGCCAGTAAAAACTCTGAAAATGATGCAACCAACAAATCTGTAAACATGGATGATGACCTTGGGTCCAGTGACTCAGATACCAATCAAGATCTGGACAGCGTTTCAGGCACGAATAGTGACGAGGAATACGGAGAAGATACAAACGGCCTTCTGGGTTTGTTCTTTGGGAAAACTGAGCTGCAACAAATCAAAGCTGAAGCTTCCAAGGACTTCGAACATCATGACGACAGCAACCCCGTACTCCTCGACACAGACAGATCTGGATACGACGATAAAAAAGTATCGAATGCCTGCGCAGATATGCGAAAAACATGTGGGGAAGAGGCCGATAAAACTCTACCGATTCAATTTCCTTATTCACAGAAAGTCGATGCGCTTGAAAACCGTAGCGAGCTTACCACCAGCAAAAGGGGGGGTGATGACGAACTATCTAGTCATATTACGACCGGCACCGAAAATAGAGGCAAAACCATTGAATTCAATTTCGGCACGGACAACCTCATAGCTCCCGTGCCCGCCGACATTGGGACAAAATCGGCGACAGTTGATGGCTCATTCATATGCAAAAGAAAATACATTAGCCCTGAAATGAGATGCAAGGCATATCCAGCAGGCAGCGGAAGCAGTAATGTTTCACCGAAGTTGGCAAAGAATGTGTTTGAGTTCGAAAGCACAGCGGCGGCGAACGCGACTGCTGCCCCTGAAGCAACGGGCTCAGTTTTGTTGACAGCATCTCAAGTTCGCCACAAAACCGAGATACCCTTTTATTGCGAGGCACACTGCGCGAGTACCAGCACTCACGGCTTGGACTGGCTTGCAGGCCTCTACGCCAACTATACTTGCTGATGAGATGGGTCTGGGCAAAACCATCCAGACGATAGCTCTTCTCGCCCATCTGGCTTGTTATCACGAGGTCTGGGGGCCGCATCTAGTCGTCGTGCCAACTAGCGTAATGCTCAACTGGGAAATGGAGTTCAAAAAGTGGTGCCCAGGACTGAAGATATTGAATTACTACGGTTCGCAAGAAGAAAGAAAAAAAAGCGACAAGGCTGGAACAACGATGATATATGGAATGTATGCATAACCTCCTATCAACTCGTGCTCCAAGATCAGCAGGTTTTCAGGCGGCGACGGTGGCACTACATGATACTCGATGAGGCACATAATATCAAGAATTTCAAGTCGCAGCGGTGGCAGACTCTACTAGGCTTTAACACTCATTCACGCCTCCTTCTGACCGGAACGCCTCTACAAAACAACCTCACTGAACTGTGGTCTTTGCTTTTCTTCCTCATACCGACGGAGAAAGGTATTGGCGGATTTGCAGATTTGCAGGAGTTTCATGACTGGTTTCATAAGCCAGAGTCCCAGATATTAGAGTGCGGCAGGGATCATATGGATGATGAGGCCAAAGCTATCATCTCGAAACTGCACAAGGTTCTCCGACCGTACCTATTGCGTCGTCTCAAGGCCGACGTAGAGAAGCAGATGCCTGCAAAATACGAGCATGTCGAATTCTGTCGCCTATCCAAACGACAGCGGGAGCTTTATAATGGTTTTTTGTCTCGAAGCGACACAAAATATATACTGACGTCGAATAATTATCTCTCCATTATCAATTGCCTTATGCAACTGCGCAAAGTCTGCAACCACCCAGATTTATTCATTGACCGCCCTATCATGACATCCTTTCGCATGCAAAAATCGGTAGCTGCAGAATACGAGTTTACAGAACGCAAGTTAGAGACGCTCGCTACTGGCAGAGAAACCTATGAGCGTGGTCAATCTCGGCTTCCTCAATCTGGTGCCGGTACAGTTATGTAGCACTTGTCAAAC
>KN173818.1:0-15565 GCA_000758425.1 Nilaparvata lugens yeast-like symbiont | reverse complement strand
CTCGATCCATCGACAGTGAAGTCGACCATCACATATCTGGAAAGTGCCGCCCACTGGGACCGGTTCGAGGAGCTGCAGCACTGCGTTTATCTTAGTGCTCTGCGTTGCCAACAACGGCCAGTTTACGGGAAAAACCTGATTGACTTGGTGAACATGGATGCTCACCGGCGCCCGCGTCCGTCGCGACCGAGGACGACGCATAATTTAATGGAATGGTTCGAGAGAAACTCGGCTTTGCTCCGATTTCTTGTCCCAAATCTAGATGAGCGCGTTGAAGGGTTCATACCGACAGTTGAAAATTCTTGTGCGTAACACCGGCTGTGGTGACACGGGACCTGGAGCCATTCATGCTGGGCCACAAGGGCGTCAAAGCTTTCACCGACGAAAATTTAAAATTATCAGCGCCAGTGCGATGGGCCCCGTTTCTCTCTGAAGAAGCACCTATCGATCCGTGGCACAGGGCCCGAATGCGGCTGAGCATTCAGTTCCCTGATAAGCGTCTACTCCAATACGACTGTGGCAAGTTACAGGTGCTTGACCGATTACTCCGTCATTTGCAGGCTGGCGGCCATCGCGCTCTCATTTTTACACAAATGACGAAGGTGTTAGATATCTTAGAGCAATTCCTCAATATTCACGGACACAAATACCTCCGCCTCGACGGCGCAACCAAGATAGAACAGCGGCAGATCTTGACGGACCGATTCAACCATGACTCTCGCATTCTCTGTTTTATTCTGTCAACTAGGTCTGGAGGGCTTGGTATCAATCTTACAGGAGCAGACACCGTCATTTTTTATGATCAGGACTGGAACCCGGCCATGGATAAACAATGCCAGGACAGGTGCCATCGGATCGGACAAACACGCGACGTGCATATATACCGGCTCGTCAGTGAGCACACGATCGAGGCCAACATTCTACGCAAAGCATCACAGAAACAGATGCTAGACGATGTAGTTATACAAGAGGGAGAGTTCACAACCGATAGTTATTTCAGCAGGCTTTCTGTTAGGAAAGTTCTCGAAGAAAAGGTCGATTTCATGAACGAAACTGTCTCCGCCGCGGACGCGGCTTTAGATCGGGTATTGGGTGATCCAGATAAGCATCATTGTGATGGAGGCAGACGCCATGTTGGGCGCGTGCTGGAGCAGGCTGAGGACCACGAAGACGTGGCGGCTGCAAGGTTGACTGAACAGGAAATTCAAACAGACGTGGACGATTTTATGGAGAAGCCAATTGGACTTGTATCCGGTGGCACGACACGGCAGGGAACACTGTCCGTCAAGTCAGTAGTCGGAGACAGTATCATAGACGGTCAGAGTTTGATAAAGGCGGAGTTTGAGGCGGACCACAATGCCTGGGGCGAGAAGATACACACCATCGACGAGTACATGGTCAGTTTCATGGCTGAACAGCTTAAGGACACGAAACTGGAGTTGCCCAAAGACAAGAAGAAGGGAAAGAAAAAAGGCAAAGAGACAAGAAAACGGTGACGACGACAGCCACGAGGGGCTCTACAGTGTACAATAGCAATGGTGTTAAGGACTCGGGACGTGTATGGTTGCTCGCAGCATGTCTAGCTTTCCTTTCTTTCTCCTTTGGCTGGCCGACCGAATAATGGTGCATGACGGAAACGGAGAGTCGAAGCATGGCGTCATGCGTAGCTGATAGGTATGGGAGGTTTTGATGAGTAATAAAAACTCAACTACAAGGCTTAGCAGGTCAGCTGAAGCATAGGTGCTTTTTGGTAACGCCTAAAAGTCTGAGGAATTTGGTGAGCTGATCGATTGATTATGATTGATTCAACTAACTACCAGTATGAGTTAATGCCAGCTAATCCAACGACCGATCTTGGATTCCGCCACTTGGCCTGCGTAAACACACTACGTAGCCCTAAATACCAATAGGATCATTAGCCTAAGTGATTATAACAGGCGTGGCTTCAAAGTCATGAGAAACACAATTAGCTGTGTGCAGCCTCTATGGTTGACTCTTCCCGTGCGTTATTGGCCTCCGGGGGTCACAAACAATAGCTTGACCAATACCAGAGCCTCAGCTGAGTAGTTAACCATCCATTTTGGCCCTCGTTATCAGGCCACCCGCTCGCGCTGAATGGCCACTCTAAAGTGGGTTCTTGTGGCTGAGGTAAAGGAAGAGGGGCGTTCCCATCCAAATTCGCGTGCAATGAGCTTGCACCAGTCATAAGGTAAGCCTACTTCGTACTTCGCACGTCACGGACACCACCTAAACTCTCCGGGAGCTTCTATCGGTTATACGAAGTACTCGTACTCATATGTCAGCTTAAGTACGCTCTTCCGGATAATCTGTAATACCGATCCTACTTGAAGTGGAATCGCCGACTAATCATCAGGCTTGGGGCGTTGACGGAACGATCGCAGAACGGAGATCGTGTGTTGCAGGACACGGAGGAGTTTTATCCGGATGATTCGAAGGCACGCTGGACGTGCTGCCTTGTACATGTTTGAGAGTTGTTTAGGGTAGCGTAAACGCGTTAGTAGGACAAGTTAGAGAGAAATGAACAAGGCTGATTCTCGAATGTTTGTCGTTCTGCCTGCGTCCACCCTTGCAAGTGGTGACTGGAACTCCAAAATCTGTTTGGTTTTATATTGAGGATTAAATTGTATGAAGCCACTGGTTGAGGATCCCGGCTGGACTTTATTAGTCAGAAGAACGATTCGTGACGCGATCAAGGATCATGCGGTAATTGAGATTGACCAATTGACAACAAAGGGGGCCAGGATAGTTAAAAGGTCCGTAGGTTCGCACGTAGTTAGAGAGGGGGAGGAGAGAAGAGGGATAGTTACACGCAATTAATGATTTAAGATTCACCAAAAAGAGTCCTTGAATCGTGCGTTGATCTATATCAGCCATTTCAAGCCCGAACTTGGATTTGGCTGATAGCTATTGACCCATTCGGCTGACCACGGTTTCGTGGTATCCTGAAATATATAGTTGGCGATAATTCCCCGAGTAATTGCCTTTTCTGCAGAGTTACAAGGCACACCTCTCGTCCTCACCGCGTCTGACGTACACTCGGGTGTTGATTGAAGTTATCGTTAGTTAGCGTGCCCAAAAATGCTCTTTATAATTTTTTGATCCTGGCTTTGCCTAACCCAATCGGAAACTTCAGCACGTAAAACATCGTATAAAGCTTCACCGTTGCCTGCCCTGTAACGCTGTCTTGTCAAATAGCTCGAATTTGAGTGCCTGGCCTCTAACGGCCCTTTCCGCTTGACTAAGCCATTATTGCCTCACTACTTGCGTAAGTCTACGAGATTAATTATGCTTATAAACATATACTCGAATAAAATGATCACGTACGCCTCGCTAGCATCGTAAACTATTTTCTTGTGTTAGACGAGCATGCGTCCTTCAAGCTGTGTGATGAAAAACATAGATATAGGAATAGCTGGATCACCGATAGCAGCCTGAATTCTCAAGAGCGGCATTGTTGTGGCAAACCTTTGAGGCGAACCTGTCTGGGACTGCATCGGGGCACTGTTGCCGACAATTAAACTGGTGAGGGAAATCCTATGTATATTTAGTACTGAGCAATGGACAAAGTATCCATCCTGCTGACATTACAATATATATTCTATGTGCGTTATCCGATGCAATATCACTCTTGGAAATACTAAGCCATCTTCAGTTATTCGAGTCTGGAACAGCTTCGCTTCACGGCTTCATGGTCCGTTTGGCCCCCTTGCACTCCTTCATCGCCTGCGGATGGCAAGTACCGATACGCCAACACTCGCTTCTGGCCTAATTAGCAACCTTGGACCACCATGCCAGGGTACGGACAGTAGAGACAAGAGCCTGACCCAGGATGTGGTACCGAGTCATTTTCCTCCTTCATATCGCCACCCGTCGTCTCATCCAGGGTCGCGTATAGGTACGAGTTTGCTAGCACCGGATCCAAATTGACGTACACTGTACGAAGGGTGAATAATCTGTATCTGGGCAATTTCCTTCAATTAATCAACCGACAGTAGGTTGAATCAGCGAGCCTGCCTCTACCCATCAAAGCCCAAGCTTGTGTCTATCTAGAACACCACATACCACGACCTTACTGCGGCTTGATACCTTGTCCCGTCCCGCCCGTTCTCGCATGGCTTTCCTTCACGTGGCCTCCAGCAGCGGCAGCAGCAGGCCGCGCAATTACCCTTGATCCAAGTGCTCAGACAATAACAGCACAACAAGATCCATCGCAAGGGCAGAGCAACAAAGATTCGCACACTCGGGCAATCACTGAAGCTGCCGCACACTGGGACGCCGGCTAATATTGCATCAATTCGCGACCAGAGTCTTCCTCTTGTTGCGCCTGTGTGCGTCCGATGCGGAGGGATGCAGCCGGAAAAGGGCAAGGCCGAGGCACATGGACGGAAGGCAAAGGTATTTATAGCTCGGCCCAAGTCCGATAATTCTTGTGAGCGAGCTGCTATGATTGTTAACAGATCACTAGCTTGCCAATTCGTATCAGCAACTCCTCGAGTCAGTTGCTGTCTCCTCCCTCGTCATGATGCCGCATCCCTATCCTGACGAGTCGCAGCGAGTTTGCCAGTGATGAACTCAAGTCTGTCGGCAACTACACTCTCGGTCGTCTTATTGGAAAAGGGTCCTTTGGCAAGGTCTATTTGGCCACTCACAAACTGACAAATGGCTCCAAGGTGACATGGCAGATCATTCCCACTGCGCCCATTCCATCGCCCCGCTAATGACCTCTTTACCTCCCAGGTTGTCCTCAAGTCCGCCCATAAGACCGATTCAAATCTCGCTCGTGAAATTCATCATCATAGACAATTTATTCACCCTCACATTGCAAGACTATATGAGGTGATCATGACAGAAAGCATGATCTGGATGGTGTTGGAGTATTGCCCAGGTACGACTGTCTCCCATCACATTTTTCGGTTGCGTACGACCCGGGATTAACGGTACCACCCAGGCGACGAACTGTACAATTATCTACTTGAACACGGCCCTCTTCCCATTCACAAAGTGCAAAAGATTTTTGCTCAACTGGTCGGCGCCGTGTCCTACGTCCACGTACATTCTTGTGTACACCGGGACCTGAAACTCGAGAATATCCTCTTCGACAGGCATGAAAACGTCAAGTTGGTCGATTTCGGCTTCACACGAGAGTACGAAGGCAGAACAAACCACCTACAGACCTTTTGCGGAACTATCTGCTATGCCGCTCCTGAGATGCTGAGGGGCGAGAAATATGCCGGTGAAAAGGTTGACGTCTGGAGTCTAGGCATCATTCTATATGCCCTGCTGTGCGGCGAGCTACCTTTTGACGACGACGACGATAGCAAAACCCGGTGCAGGATTCTGTCAGAGGAACCAGATTATCCCCAACACCTTCCCGCTGATGCGCTTCCTCTCCTGAAATCTTTGCTTTCGAAACGCCCGTTTCCGCGGCCGTCTCTCCACGAGATTTTAGCCCACCCATTCCTCGCTGAGCATGCCCCCACCCAGCAAACCATTCTCAAAATTAAGGCTCCATCACCCTTTTCTACTACATTGGAGAAGGAGTGCCTGGAAAGGATGCGCAGCGCAGGCGTTAATATTGACGCCGTAATTGAAAGCGTCTTGGCTCAGAAATGTGACGCTCTTTCCGGATGGTGGACACTGCTCCGTGAGAAAGAGGGGCTTAAGCTGCGGCGGAAAGAACAGAAGCGGAGAGAGAGGGAGACAGAGAAGAATTTACGGCGGCTCTCTGCCGCTTCTAGTCGCCTCGAACGCCTGGCACCCATTTTACAGAACGTTGATGAGGATGGCGAGGTCATCACACTTCACCGGCGAAATGTCGATATCTGATCTGCCTCAGCTCCCAGAAATGAGCAGAGAGAGCATGGGTACTGACGTCGATGACGTGCCTCCTACACCCATCGACAATGACTCAATCCGCTCCGTCTCTTCATCTTGTCAGCGGCGGCCTATCCCGCCACCAAAGGAAGGTATCCTGCGCAGTGCGAGATCCAGGAGGTCCACACTTTATCTAGTCATGACACCTGACACGATTGTCAGGACCAATATGCTCCATCCACGGGAAGCGAACGTCGAGCCTAAGACGAAGAAGAAGCCAAGTCAAGCCATCATGGCTCACTGGAAGAACTGGGCCCATTGGTTCATCGAGAACACAACGAGACGCAAAAAGGGACACCACGAGCGACGCACAAGCCGCAGCACTCCTAACTTGCATCTGAAGGATGCTTGTAGCAACATCAGCAAGGAGGCCAGCCCTAGGCCTCGGACGAGTAAATATCCAACAACGAGCTCCCCTAGAATTCAAACTAAATCTCCGCTCCCCAAGGGGATCGTCGTAGCCAATGGACATACGCCCAAGGGTCTTGGCGTTCTTCAGAGCGGCCACTCTTCTAGACCAACGGCATCACGCTCATCCTCCCTTTCTACAGCGTCATACCACCAGACTCTACGACCTCGAATTAGCACCTCTCAGTCAGTCCAAAGGCAATCTCTGTCACCTTCGCCCTTGACGCCGCGGTCCACTGTGCGGAGATCCTCCACCGGTCTTCGAGGTAGGAAGTCAACATCATCGTCTGTGTCATCTGTCCGTTCCATGCATCATCACCATCATACGCACTCTAAGGCTTCGTCGACGAGCTCAACAGCCTCTGTCTCCACATGCAAAACGCCGCTTGGTCGCGGCCACTCGCCCCACCATTCGGTCAAAGTACTACCAGTAACGCCGACGACGGGTTCGTTTCCATCAAACATTAGGCTCGTGCTTGGATCGCCCGGCCCAGCGCCTCTTCAGGTATACAATGAGGGAATGCCCGGAAACCATGCGAGACGCCCCTGGTTCCCCTAGTTCATTTACCTCGGGCGTTCTATTTGCCAGGTAAAAGAATATTTTCAAGGGCCCCTCGCTGAGCCTCGGTGGGGCGTGAACTGGCGGTCGGCGTGGAGCCTCGAGTGCCCATTCGCGCACTGGCAGTGGATCGGCCATGGGTCGACACTCTGGAGAAATCACGATACAAGAGGAAGATGAAAATACCATGAGTAAACAACCCGCCATTGAGCTTGAAGAAGTCGAAATATTCACACCTATCGGTGGAGGCCCAGGTGAAACGATTGAGGAACATATAATTGAGGGTGATGAGGGATCGACCGCGGTGTCGGATGTTAACAGCCCGATATCAGATGTCTCGAGGACTACATCGACATCGGCTGCCCTTCAGCTTGGCGATATAGTACAATCCAATGAAATGAACATGGGATCATAACTCATTAGAAGTTAAGCTTGACATAACAGAAGATTCTGAAGGAGATGGGAAGAGCAGAAACCGATGCCTAGCTTGGCAGCATGACTGACAACTACAAAGTCAATTTGGCCCAGCGACGAGCCAGAGACATTTTGATCGGTAAATCTACCTGTTTACTGCTGTTTTTGCTGGTCATCAGAAAACAGGGATCATCTTCTTTGTAGTTTTGGGAAGCTGGAGACAGCTGATCCAGCGCGTCTAATGGAGGACTCGACAGTTTCCTTGAAAGATGGCGAGGAAATGCAGATATATACCCGACTTCTGCAGCCATACATATCAGATGCAATAGGTCTCCAAAAATTTTTTGGCTTGAGAACTCAACTTAGAATGGCTACAGGTAGACGCCGATCAATTAGGGTCGTGATCGTGAACGGGTATGATATATTTGAAGACAGATTTTGACCTTTCTTAGCACAGGTACATGTACGGTTTTTGGGGATATTAAGGACAACACCACCTCCATGAGCCAGCTTTGATCATCTATTGCATAAGTCACCGTAGTTGTACTTCGGCCTGTTCTGTCAGGTCAGGAGATCGACGCCCATCAGCACCTATTCCATCGATTCCATTGCATTACCAACAGTAACGTCCGCAATCCGCCCAATATCCATGTGATCCATTCCACCCATCGGATACAAAGCCATGGTGCTGCTGATAGTCGAAGGGATCGGTATCGAGCCACAGCTCCATTACGCGACTTGGGTTGCAGAGTTGTCGACTGGTCAACCACCTATGCCATCGTTCTTATTTGAGTGCTCAAGACCATAGCAGTACACGCTTGAACGTCACAGCAGTAGTGTCTATCACCTCATAATAAGAGCACCAACGGCACTTCAGGGAACATCTTTAACTAGGATGGAAATGGAATTCTTGAGCGCCAAGCAAAGAGTGATGAAAGATCATCAACTCGGTGCTGCTCCCTATCCCCCACCTAGAGTCCGAGGCAGGTGTGAGGTGCAAGAAGCGCTCAAGACCCCTCCGCATGCGTACATGCTTGTCCTTCTGGTCTTCTGTGAAGTTCCTTCTCTTATTTTTCTTCATCGCGGCATTGTTATGTCGAGTCGTGTATCTAGGGCTAAGACGCCTGCGCGCAGTTCCGCGTCTAAATCGGTTCTTCTGTCCGCCATTGCGTCCTAGTTCATCGAGTACCTTCTTGCTGAAAATGCAAAGTCATCGGACATTTATCCAGTCGATTTTCATCTTCCAAACTCTCCAAATACTGTCTCAAGAATAGTCTCGGAACTTGTGACGTCTTTGGTCTCACAGATCATCCGATGTAGCGCATCACCGAATCTTTCCAGGACGTGGAATAGAGACTGAACGAGGCTGAAGACAAGACGGAGTGGCCGAGTGCTTTCTCGGTCTTGGACGACCCGACCAGTTCAGGCTAACCACGGTCCCTGCACGACTCCGGCTTGGAACCACTCTGGCTTCGCTCCGGTATAAGGGTATTTAGAACCTATGTTGGAATCCCCGTGAAAATCATCGACTATGTGAGCAGCTCGGACGCTCTACTAACCATTATTCAGCCGTAGGCTGACTTAACGTTAATCTGAATTAAGTTTTCCCAATATGACGGTTTGGTGCTGACAGGAGTCAATAATTTTCTTGTGTTTTTATTGGTCCCAAATTTGCATGTACGGCCTCAAAACGAGGAGTAACTGGTCATGGCTCTTAAAAAGTGGAACCTTGCCCGGAATTCCACTGGCTTCTTTACTAGTCAAGTGTCCCGTAACGAAAATTCCTTCACACAACGCCCTTTTCCACATCTTGCTTTCAGTGAAAAATAATGAATGCGATGTCTACTAATTCATAGGTTCAAGATGGGTTGGGTTCTGTTATCTCCACGGCAAGGTCAACCGTCGCGACCTGCACGAGATATAACTGGTCAAGTGATCATCCCAACAGAAGACCCGGCGGTCTTCCATGCACAAGATTTGGTGTGGAATGGCGACCTCAATGCTTGCGCTCTAACGGACTGTGATAAGGCCACTCTGCACGAATTCTGGACCAAGCTTGAAAATGATTTGATGGAATACTGCAACCGATGCCATGAGCATTGGTTTCAGATGGATTTAGATCATGAGGGCATTTTCTCGCGTTGCCATCGAAAGGATGATAAGCTCAGAAAACCAACTCGACTTTGCCCCCGTGCCTGCTCAATTGCCCGAGCTCACACATCTACTGAGGAGGTATTGATTGCTCGTGTTCACGTCCACGTGAACATCATGCTCGCTCCAGAAGAAGCTGAAGGATATCAAGTACCTGATCATTGACGAGAAAAGCATGCCGGGTCTGCGACAGCTGTCATGGATCGATAAACCGTCTCCGTGAAGCGTTCCCGAGCAGGAATGGAGGAGTTCTTGGGTTGATCTTAATATCCTTCCGGTTAGCGATTTCTTTCAGCTCCCCCCTGTACTGCAGAAGCCTCTTTACTACGACAAGGAGGTGCAGGGAGTAGAGATCAAGAGCAGGAATGCATATCGGCGCTTCGACAAGTGTACCGCTTACAGGGCCTCCATTTCCACAATATACGACTGTAAATAATATGCTGATTATTTCGTAACTGTTTGACTGTTGGGCAGACTCGCAGCCTTCGGCTGATCATACGCCTTGCCCCACAGCGCTCCAATGCAAGGCGTGGCGCACGCTCTTATTTGAAATACATCGAGCAGTCAACTTACTTGGCTTACTTGATATACTTGAATTAATACTTGAATTGAAGTCAGCACTGCCCGTTGCCTACTTTTCAGTTGAGCACTCAACTCAGCTGCAGAATGCAATTATGAAATATACGACAAGGAACTTCTTGCCATTGTCAAATGCATGAAGAATTGGCGACCTGAGCTCCAAGGAACCACTGACTGAATCTTTCGAAATCCTGACAGATCACAAAAACCTCGAATACTACACTACGACAAAGGTACTCAAACAAAGACAGGTCCGTTGGTCTGAATTATTGAGTGGCTTCAACTTCCAGATTGTGTACCGCCCTGGTCCCAAAGCAGTTCGCCCTAATGCATTGAGCCGTAAAGCCGAAGATCGTCCGGCAAGAACAGACCCCAATGATGACAGAGTTAGGAATCGACAACGTGTTCTCCTACCTCCTGAGCGCTTCGACCAGCCTAATAAAAGGGAGTTAGCCCAACTCTTTCGTGAAGCCCAGGAGGCTGATGACCTCGCTGCTGCTTCTCTGGAACTTTTAGAGAAGGCTCAAGACGATGTGGTCTCGGACAAGGAGCTTCAATATGTAGGAAAAGTTCTCGGACAGATTCCTGGTCAAGGCCCCGCGAGAACCTAGCCTTTCCTTGGATACCCTCGATGTGTCGTAGAAATCCGACGAATCAGTTTTACGATTATCTGACGTACTCGGTAAATCCTCCGTGATGCTAATTGTGTTAATCTGGCGCACTTTGGGACGGCAGAAGTTTCTCGACCAGCCAACTTGCACCACCGCTATCACACAACGTTTCTCATGACTTTAGTGAATGATGACACTGGCTGCGATGGGCTCTACCGGGCGTTTCGGTGAGCTCGCTTAGTGTTGCACAACTGCGTAAGGCAGAATGATGACACCCTCAATTATCTGGCCAATTCGGTCATGAGGACGGATATCAGTCAGTCAGGACGGACGATTGAATAGATCTTCACCATGTACTATAGTGCTGGCACTACGTGGCGGCGCCCATGTAAATTCAGTAGAATCAAGCCCTTCCCTAGAAACCCGCACTACACAGCTCGGCGGTCATTTCATTTCTTCCCATCTATTGCCAGTTTTAGACAAGCAAAGCACATTGTTCCAAGCCTCAATACATTATATTAATACATAAAAAACTATAGTGGAGGAAGAAAGAGAAAGAAGAATCTACACACATGGGCCCTATATATAATTCTTTTCCAGCTGTACGCGCCAAGTTCCAGATAGGACAAGGCCATAGCCCTAGATCTAGGGCAAGGTCGTGGACCTAGCCTGTGGATTATGCCTCACAGGCACACACAGGGCTGGCAGCCCAGCCCGATACAACCGTGAACATGCCCCAGCGTAGCGGAAGGGGAATCTCTTCAAGGAAGGAGATCTCCTCTTGACAACTTACCAGATTATTAATTTGAATTCGAACTTCTAGTTCCGAACCCTTTACATAAGCCATTGTCACGAAGATTTTCTAGCTTACGCCGCCCGAGAACGACGCTTCAAACGTTCAATCACGTCGTTCCTCTCTTCACGCAGGGTTACCCATATCCAAAACCAGCTGATCATCTCAAGAAAAACAAAAGTGGAAAAAACGCGGTTCTTGAGCTCATCGCCGCCCCACGTAGAGTGTCGGGAAGACGGTGCGGGGGATGAGAAGGAACGGCTGCTTCGCGAGGCGGAGGCGCCGTAGATAGGGGATGACGGGCCCAGAAAGTAAGTGTAGAAAACGCAGAGCATGGAGAAGAGGGAGCGCAGGGGTGCTAGGTGGCGGGGTCAGCGCGACTACACCATACACGGACTTGTTCAACGAGGAAAATTACGTGAACCGGACCTTGGACTCCCCAGTAGTAAAGCGAAGCGAGTTCTTCAGGCATGGATAAGGCAAAGAGATCGCTTAACCCGAAAAAGGCGAGGACGACGGCAAGAAAGGATAGAACCGGGCTCGACGAATCGAATTCATGGGCGGCGGGCTTGGTAAGCTGTCAGCGGTCGAGGGACTTGGATGTCCTGCTTCACCACCAATAGGGCAGGCTTGGAGTAGGAACAGAGGAGACAAAAGGAGCTCACAATGCCCATGCTCTCACCGAAAAAAAAGGATTTGATCGCTTATTGCGCGTGGATTTTTTAGAAAGAAGGCGATGGTGATGTGAAAGAGAGAAACGGAGGTGATGATAGTTTTGGAAGCGATGAGCGGCATGGTGGATGGACGAGTGGCTCGAGTTAGGTGTTCAACACCTTGTGAACGGCTCAGCTTTTAAAGATCCGGCTTCATCTGATGGGGCAGAGTCTTCGCTGCCCAACGCAGGAGGCCGGAGTGGCTGGAGGTTTGCGCTTCGGGCGTCAGATGGATGCAGATACTGTCACGACCGTCTATGAAGCGCGACATTGAGAATAAACGCACGGAATTGCATTGATGAATGGGGGTCAAGGATATTATAAGAGTGGGAGGTTTGCGAGATCAGGACGTTGCGATCAATCGTGATTTACCAGTAAGTTGACGAGTGGTTGGTTGAAATAATTGTAGGTGAAACTTTAGTCAGCCCCCCTACACCACGCAACCTGGCAGACCTCGACGAGAAGCTTAGTTAATTGTAGCAAAATACGAATCTATTTAGGCCCAGCAAGCATAAAAACATTCTGGAAGGAGTCAAACTTGCGTTCTAACATCTTTTGCAGCCACGAAAGTCAACGTAGATCCATTAGCCAGCTGATAATTTTCTTTCTAAGTGATTGAAAGCGTGAACTACGAGGCCTACACCTCCAACTCTCCCCGCCAAGCAGAATGCCTTTCTGTACGGCGCAGTGACCGCGACACAGCGCGTCACGTCGCCAATCACCCCTTGGCGAGGTCTATCCCATCACGAGCACCTCAACAGTGCACTGTTGGAAGCGATTCAACAACGAACCTCGACGCCATCTATGCCGAGGTAAAGGTCATCGCGGGCCTCAGCGCCTCGCATTGGGCCCCGTAAAAGGACCTCACCTCAGAGTGCGCCCGCGCCCATGACATCCCCAGCTCAGCTCCCTCCGCCCCCCTCTCCCCTTATCTCCAACGCGCCGTCAAGATAGATCCCAGGCGCCTTGCCTGCTTCTCCCGCGGCTTTCCCCGCGGCCCCCAAGCGCTCTTAGTTCGACTCCTTCCATGTGGCGGCCAAATCACGTGATAGGATCAGCCGATTCTTTCGGGATAGTCTCGGGGCGCCCTGTACTTTACTTATAGCTCGGCGCCTTATGCGGCGAATCAGGCGCAGTTCGCTACCTGGGATTGCTGGGTCAATCAGGCGTTGTTCAGTCAGAGTAACAAGCGCGAGGGCGCTTACTGTTTAAGCCCCCATAATAGGGTGTTAAGTTAACTTCAATCGCATTCAAGAAGTCGGAGGACAATATCCTCCAGCTCGAGCGTGAGCCGGGCTGCGCGGTTCGCGTCAGGTCAGAGAAACTCCTCAGTCGTGATAACGCTCCTGGCTCTTATAAAATGCCCGCTCTGTTGCGCTGACACAACTCAGAAGACTTGCGTCCCTGTTTCGTGGTTGCGCTATGGCCGTTCCGAATGGTTTCCATAAAGCCAGGCACGTCAAATTCTGGCAGCGCTGCCACGGCAACTACTTGCCCTCATCTTACACGTCCATCGACTCGTCACGTATTACCTTCGCCTTTTTCATCGTCTCTGCTTTTGACTTGTTGTCTATCCCCCTCTCAGGCGAGGATCGAAAGGCGATCCGATCTTGGGTCTTGAGCCTGCAGCATCCCGATGGCGGCTTCTGCGGCAGCCCATCCCATGCCCGCCCCGGTCTGGCTACCGCCAACCTTGCAGCCACCTTCTTCGCCATTTTGATGCTGGCTGTCGCCGCGGATTCGGAGGATGAGGCCCGAGCTGCGTTTTCTGAAGTCTATAGGAGCAAGCTATTGCTATGGCTGAGGAGGCTCCAGCGATCCGACGGTACTTTCGGCCAAGTCCTATGGGATGACAAGCCCATGGGTGGAAGGGACATGCGGCACAGTTATCTTGCCAGCTGCATCCGCTGGATGCTCAGGGGAAATATCGAGCCGGGTGATCCAGCTTGGGTTCAAGATGTAGATATCGACGCTATGGTCTCGTATATTCGAACGGCACAAGTGAGCAGAGCACTCTTAAACTTACCGCGCAGAGAAGCCCCTATTTACCTGGCTGATCTACGTAGACATACGATGGCGGTCTTGCCGAGGCTTCAGAACAAGAATCTCACGGTGAGTGTGATCCTGCGGTATGACCGTCAGCTCAGAAAGCAAGTTCATCTCTCTCACCTTCCTAGCGGGATACGCATATTGTGGCGTTGCAGCACTGCACATGCTGGATCGTCCGACGTCACCCTCGCATGCCATGGGCCAAGACACCACCCTCGGGCAAGGCATCGCGGATCGAGGCGCGTTGATTAACTTCCTTGCGCAGAGACAGTTTGAATATCTTGCTTTGCAAGAGGAGGAAGACGGCGGCGAAGATGACAACTACATTGTATCCGAGTCGACCAAGGTTTTTTCGTCGAGAGACTGCCGTTACGTCGGTTATAACGGGCGTTGGAACAAAAAGGCGGACACATGTTACTGCTGGTGGGTGGCAGGAACGCTTACGGTTAGTGGAATCTATCTGCTACTACTGCTCTGCCTTTGTTTACCTCTGCCGGCAATATGGCTGATGCTTGGGAGCGTGCGTAGTTGCTTGGGAACAAAAGCCTCGTTAACGTCCCACTGTCCCGACAATACATTCTAGACATCACACAGCACCAAATTGGTGGCTTCTCGAAGTCCGTTGGGGGCATTCCGGACATATTTCATTCCTACCTGGGTCTGTGTGCCCTGGCGGTGATGGGTGAGCCGGAACTGAAAGACTTTGATGTAGGGCTGTGCTGCAGCCAGCATACTAGAAACAAAATCGATCTTGCACGGGAATGGTTAGTTGGTAGGACCCGACCCAGTGCTGTTGCGGCGATGGAGGGCGACACATTTTGGGATAGAATTAGTAAAAATGAGGAAAGCAAAGTGGGTAGGGGGTAGGAAGCTGTTGAAGAGAGAATAACAGAAAGATTGTTCAAGACTCGGACTTACTATCCTGTTCATTGCCGAGACATCTCGAAGAACTTGGTCGGTAATGAACAAGTGGATTTGGCTGTGAAGCGTACATGTGCTCCGCCGGTCCGCTTCACAGTAAGCCACACGACAAGAGCGATAGCATCAATCTGCCGTCTTTGGTATTTATAACCACGCCCGACACTGCTGATGAGGAAAACGGCTCGGTATCGGTCCACACCGAAGACATGAATGGCTTCGAGCTTGCTAGATAGGTTTTGTTTATTATGATGAAAGGGGAATGAGGAGGGGTTTTGTAAGCACGCTGACTAGTATAGTTTCCGGCACTTCATTGTCCAGGTAGGCTGTCACGGTATCTAGTTGCGAACGTATTTCAATCTTTCTGGAAAAACGGTCACAGCACAATGAGGACGGCTCAAAGCCGATTTTTTAGGAGCCGCACAGTGTATTTCATATCGAGAGAAAAGTCAGGGTTAGTCAGGGTTAGTCAGGG
>JRMI01002145.1:0-50105 GCA_000758425.1 Nilaparvata lugens yeast-like symbiont | reverse complement strand
TGGAGTGCATCGGGGTCTACGTCCTCAGCCTCCAGCTGGCGCTCGAGAAGAGTTGAGCGAAGCAGCTCGGCTTTCTGGACCGAGAAAACCACTGGGCCGGACGGGCTCTGCAGGGGTGAAGTTTGAAGCCGCAGCGTGTGCTTGTGCCAGCCCACCATACCGTAGACATCTGTGAGAGAAGTGGCTTGGCCCGGTGAGCTGCGGAGCACTCCTCGTTCCGCCATCGGGAGCCCTGGGCCTGCGGTTTGCTGCGTGGAGTCGCACCTTGTATGGCGAGCGAGATGGCCTCGACCTAGGTCTGTAGCCTTCTGCTTCGGGGTCCGCTGGGCCACTGTGCCACGGTGCGGCAAGAGTAGCGCTTCGCAGCCTAGCCGGGTCACGCCTGGCGTGTTGCAGCCGGCCAGTGCCCAGGCTTGGCCTTCCACTTCCGGGCAGGAAGATGAGCAGAAACTCATGGTCTGAGGTGGTGTTGAGGTGGGAGGCGACCTCGGCACTAGTTTCAGGGTTGTTGGACAGTGCCAGGTCGAGAAGTCCGCCTCGACTGTGGGTTGGGATCTCGTGGTTGAGTATCCGCATCCCCCATTCCTCAGTCCACGGGCGTTGTAGACTTCCCGTACACGGCGACAGGCCCCTCCGGACTCTAGATCTACACACTGCCAGCAGATCGCGAGAGGTTGGCCACCACCTATCATAATCTCCTGCCTCCTCCCTTCCTGACGTCAACCCTCCCCCGAAAAAAATTTCAGCTTCTCGCTGCTATTAGATTTCGGTAGTGCCAGTATGCTGTGCACCATGCTACACTAACACGCCACAACTTCGCGAAGCCAACTGGCCCTCGACCTCAACACCACCAGCACCACTCTTCCCCCGGGCACAACGAGGACTACACACCACACGGCTTCCGCGACGGGATTCCTGGGAGGGTTCCCCGTCGCCCAAACATGCTCAAATCGTGCATTCGCCATGATTGAGCGGCTTACCGCCCAACCTCGTCGCCGCCGATGCAACACCTCACCGGTCCGACTGCGCCGAAAGGTATTGCTCATGAACCCAACCTCGCCAGGTTTTCTCCCGCGGGAGTTTTCCCTGGCTTTTCACAATCCTTCGTATGACGGCTTGCGGGCGTCGGACGCGCCGGACCTGGGGGAGAGGGCCAACCCAGGCTTCAGAGGGAGTGGAGGAGAATTCCGGTTGGGAACATGACGAAGAGGGAGCGGCGGAAGTCCCAAACATACGCGCACCCATGATGGTGCTGCGGACAGGATCGGCCTGAATTGACGGGCCCGAACCCCTTTCGACAACCTGCTGGCTTGTGAGATTAGCCGACTGAACCGGGAGACGCGATTAGCGCGTGCTCCCGCGTCGTTTGCCCTATCGGAATGGTGCACGTGCATGACACGTGCTGCACGACGTTAATAAATCCACCACCACCACTCCCTTCCTGACGTAGAGGAGGGCCCCTCGGGCGATCCTGACCAGCTGGCGACCGGTGGGAATATAAAGTATCCCCGGTGTGTCGTCGTCACTCTGCGCGTGGGCGCAGAGCCTTTGCCCTCGTTCGTCCAGGGCTCCTGAATGGATATCACCACGGCATCTGCAGTGCGATGTCGCGGGCTGCACCCCTACGACCCACGTTGGCATGCAAGACACGGGTGCCTGGCTGGCATTCGGTCTTCCGCGCTCGGTGATAACCCCTACTCGGCATGAGGAGGGGACAAGGGGATCGGTGCCGGCGAGGAGTCGGGGGAGGAGAAGGGGGACGGTCCTGACTCCGTGCGTCCGGAAGGGTGCAGAAAGCCGGGCTGCTCTGGGCCAAGATCGGCCAGGTAAGGCAGCCTCTCTTCCCAAGCTCTCCTTCCGCGGCTCCCCACGGGAGGGTGACGAAGCCGACGATCTTCTCCTCAATCCTGCGAGACTATTGATAGACTCGCAGGCGACCAACGCCGTCGTCGCCGAGGCCTTTGCCAGGTGGCTCGTGAGCGACAAGGGCCAGAGCGTCATCACCGCCTTCAAAAAAGGCAGCGAGCAGCTGAACAGCGCCGCGCCCAGAAAGACATAGCCAGAGTCGAGAGCGCTCGCAGTGTCCGGTCGAGATCAATGGCGGGCAGGAATGAAACAACCCTTGTGACACGCGCAGGCTTCACCAACAAAAGCCCCAAAGTCACTCCGTCCACAGTAATTGTGCATTTAGGAGGAAAGGTGGGAGAAACCCTTTGAGCTTGCGTATCAACGCCTGCGTACATGCGCACCAAGGTCATGCCAACGATTATTCGCAATTCTTTTCTGCTATAGCGCTTGCTAGACAAGAAATCTCACAGATGACGCCTTGTTTGCTTGCGTAGCCCAGCGGCCTTGATATCTGCCTTAAGGCATCAACTGCCCTTTCATGCGGCGTTGCCACGTGACAGGGTCGACACGCTTCATTCGAAGCAGAGGCCTTGACTCGCGTCCCCCAAGTGCTGTCTTTGAGGCGTTTCAGAGTCTTGTTACTTTTTCGGATTGGGAAAATGAGCATAGATTAATTAGTTATGGCCTAGAATGGGTCACGACCTATACATATGATCAGCGTGATGCCCGCCTTATCGACTGGCCCGTGAGATGGCCCCTGTGGGAATCCCCAGTCGCAATCAACCACCCGCACGTATCCATCATACGCCATGCGCAGCAGAAGACACCGCATCGTATTTCACGTGACGAGAAAGCACATCAGCTTCGCGCTTGGTCCCTCGTACTGAGAAGACATGGATGTGATGTCGAGCTCCCGATGAGATCATAGCGATGGCAGGGTTGTGACTTTGCACGGACGAAGTACGTCTTCTGCCAGGCTTCTTCGGCTGACGTGACGTACCGCAGGATCCAAGCGTTGATAGATGACCCGAAAGCCTCCGCGCCCTAGCCCTGCAGCATGCATCGGAGGTTTGTCTTGATGCGCGGTTGTTTGACCAGGAAATAAGCCTGGAAATGCGATTCTTTGTTACCAACAAACGAGACGACTTCCCTGGCGTAGAAGCAATCATCCACAGAGTTGTCGAGCGAAACGAAACGAGGCAGTCGCCCGAAGGCGCGAGCAGCGTTTGAGGCTATTCGTACAATCCAAAGCAGCTGAGTCTTTTATTGCCAGCTTTCCTCGCCCAACGCTTGTCGTCTTACCTCCAATTTTATACGCAAGTAACTTTGCGCGGCAACAAGTCCGTTTCTAGCATCCCAGCCTTTGAGTTGCCCAGTCTTCCACGTCTGCATCCCGTGGTGGCCAGCGTGATGTATGCGCTGGCGGACTACCCGCCCAAAAACAAGGCTGTCAGCTTCTCTTCCCATGAGTCTAGCCGCGCATCTATGCAACAAGCTATTAATGCCACAGGACAGGCAACTGGGAAGGGGTGCAGCCAGAGATATAAGGCCGTGAAATCTTCGAAAACTACCAAAATGACCCAATCGTCAAGGAAGAACTGAAAAGCCAGGCTCCTAACCGGTTAACTCTCGACTTCACTGCCGCGAAAGTGAGCCTTACAACTGACAAGAGTAACTGTCGATTATCACGGGGGATGGTCTTCCACAACCACGTAAACAACTGCTGGAACAGGGTATTCTATTTTTCAGTGATTCGTTTCTATCTTGTCAAAACCCACAAAGAGAGATAAGAAGAACTGCCCAGTGAGTCGAGATGTCATTACGGAAGGAAGGAAAAGGGGTTCCATGTCTCAAATGATTATTCATCGATCAGCACATGATCCGAATGCATCGCAAGACAAAAGAAAACCACAACACACGGTGGAAAAAGACAACCAACAACCGACACTAACCCTGCCTTTATAGGTAGCGACATACGCGTTGAAAAGACGGAATGTTGAATCTGCTAGTCTTGTAAGTGAACCCAAGGTGGCTGCATCGAGCGTTACGACGAAGGCACGGGAAAAAGGCGCGCTTGCCAAGACATGGTCCCTGGGTGTTGACTTCGCCATGCCACCCTTGCAACAGTGTTCGTGAGTGAACCTCTTGAATAACTGTAGCATCTGCCTTGCACACAAGTCCTCTCATCATCATGAGGACAGACAGGCGTGAATTTGGAGAGTGTTTGTCCAGTAGTCGCGTCTCGCGCTTGATTGGTACAGACATGTAATGACGCCTGCTTTTCGCCGGGGTTTGAATGCTATCGGAAGGCATAGTAGGTGCAATAACACTGCCCCAGATCCCTGCGTCGACGCCCAGCGTTAATTCGCATATTTTCTTGTCTAATGCAGAACATCAGGATCTACCATTCCGTATTCAGAGTTGAGTAACGTAACTTTGACTATCTGTATTATTATCATGTCATAACTATAGCACAGCTACGCTATTTAAGGTCTTGCTGGAGAACGAGAGGTTCTTTTTGCAGATAGACTGACGATATCAGGAAGGGAAAAGTCATCATTGAGCTCTTTAGGCATTCCTCGGCGGGAGCCAATCGCTCGAGGGCAGAAGGCTGATGTGCCTGTATGGCGAAGAATTTAAAAAACCCAATTTTGTTCCTCGCCTCATGATGGCGTTGCTTTGCCCTCACAATGATAAGCGACACCTCACATGAGACTCGATGGGTCGAGAGCATCCAAAAGCATTGTCCGCCCCTTGTCGATTAAGGAGGCCTGAAGAAGGCTTGACCAAGGCATAAGACTGAGACTGGACGATACCATGGTTACTTCTGAATCCT
Source organism: Nilaparvata lugens yeast-like symbiont (assembly GCA_000758425.1). Lineage (NCBI taxonomy): Eukaryota > Fungi > Ascomycota > Nilaparvata lugens yeast-like symbiont. The sequence goes on along the minus strand of JRMI01002145.1, from coordinate 45,421 downwards.
ATTAACTCGACTGCTCTTTCTTGTAACTAAAAATAAAATGACTGACCTTGACTCTCTTGTTTCCCAGGAGTCGCGTCTGCCTGCTGACATACATGGCATCTGCCTGGACACGCGGGGCTTCGGAGTGGCAACTATGCCTCCGCAACTTTAAAATGCTCTTGAGATGGAGATGTTTATTGGGCACTGAGAAGAAACATGCGCAACCCTGGCCCCACTGAAGATGATGAAAGACTTGGACTAAGTAGCTAATCGGGGGAAAAGTCAGCTCGTCGCGATACATCCATTGGCCAAAGGAAGGCTTAATAAGATATGATGAGCTGAGGGCATATATGTAAGTAACCATGACTATACGTCCTCGTTGTCTTGGAAAGAGCTCTTATCAAGATCTATTGCATTGCTCAGCTGACTGCTTTTGGAACGAAATCGGCAAAATATGTTGGGAAACCCTATGCAGCAAATATTGCAAACGTGGTCAATCTTGCGGCACGACCGTTGCGCTGGTCAATAGCTTTACCTGCCTTCCTTGCTAGGGATCCGAGTAGCGCGATTGGGGCCATTGCCACTCTTGTAGTGGAAGAGCTTGACCTAAGAGATCCCTTGAGTCACATGGCGTGCGGCAGGCATCGCTTGAGTTGAAGCTACTGACCTCGGGCGTTATAGTCCTTTTAAAGTCGGGCTGAGGCGCGTCCGACTTGCAGAAGGATTGAAGCGCCTGATCCACGCAACTCGGAAAGATGCCAGCACCTTGGAAGCCTCCTTTGTTACTCTTTGAAATAGCTTCGGCTGAAGCTATTTCGTACGCCTGGATGAAGCGTTGTTTCATGTATGGCGCGGTTGCGTTGAAGTCGATGAAGCCAGCAAGCTTCTGGCGATACTTCGTCTTCAACGCTGAAAAAACGCCAACATCTAGGGGTTGAGTAATATGTGAGGAGTGTGATGGACGGTACAGGAGCTGCACCTTGTTCTTCCAGGCCAGATGCATCATGTCCACGCTGACATGAGTCCTCGCGCCATCGATGATCAAGAGGCGCCACAGGGACCGGTCCAGCGGCATCGTCTCCACAAGAAATACATCCCTAAACCATTTGAAGGATGATCTCCTGGTGCGCTCAGCCGGTCGGACTAGCCTCGAAAGCCCAGGACGGAAAATTCTGGGGAAACCATTGCCCCTGGAGTCTCATGCCGGTGAGAACCACGCATGGCTTGATCCGGTCGCCTGTGGCGCTCACACACTCAAGAATTGTGACCTACTCGCGATTGTTTGATGTTATCTTGGCAGACTGCTTCGTCAGAAAGCTGCCGAACACTTTTCCCGCCTTCGTGTGCCCTTCCGCGAGTCCAGTCTCGTCGGCATTGTAAATGCGACTCGAGCCAATAGATCTCTCCTTGATCAAGGCGTGTAGGCGGTCGAAGAAAGCACGGAGACCGTATTCTGACATCGTGGCTTCGATTAGGATCGAGGCCGCGGCCCACCTCGGTCTTGATCTCATTGTGGCGCGCAATGAAGCGTTCAACCCAATGGTGCCCCAACTATTGTAAACATTCAGCCTTGATACACACAGATACCACGCCTTGGCAGGTGATGCCGGCTTTTCTAGCCGTCGCCGACACCAGAATCATACTCTCGTTCTCCAATTTCCAGAGCCAAACAGTGGTTCATCTGAATCTGCACAAAGCCTAGACAGCTAACGAGCTGGAAATCCCTCCTCCACAAGCACGAATCGAGCAGAAACTTCTCCACGTCCACGAGGCATCGGAACTTCATTAGCTCGTCGACGCCGCAGCCGTTGGCGAGGCTCTCATCAGCGTGGTCTCCGGTTTTCGCGACACAGGCTTTGGGCGTCGCCCGTAGCGCCTTGCATAGCTTCTTGGGTGTACGGGCCATCTGTTGGCAGTCCTTGGGCGTGAATGAGCCCTGCTTCTGGCAGTCCCGGTTGAGGAAGCTTTTGACCTGCTGTGAGCAGCGGCCTGCCCGCCGGCCTGGGGCCGTCGCTGTGGCTGCAGACGGTGTTGTGGCAGCGAGGCTTGCGTCGTGGAACAGCAGCAGGATAAATAGCAGCAGCGGGCATAGTTTGACGGAAAGAAAGAGACGATGCTTCATTGGCAAGTAACGGACGATCCGTGGGTGAAAAGGCCAAGAAGGGTGGTTCACAAGATCCAGACAGCACGACACGTTCAAGAGACGTGCCGAGTAATAAGAAAAACAAACCCAGCCCGTCTCCAAATGTCGGCTTCACCGCATCCAGGGAGCTCAGGTCGGGAAGTCTACCGGCCGGCATCTCTCCAAGTGTGATGCGGTGGATGCTTCGGGGTCACTTCCAGGCCAAGTAAAACTTCCTCCGCGTCAAGAGGCCTGTCCGTGAAGCAGCGTCTGCCCGTATACTTTTCGAGCTCCACGCAATAGCAACCGCAAGCCAAGCATGTTATAGTAGGCTCGGGTCTTGGCCGATGGAGCCTCCGATGCATCTTTACGGGGCGGCGAAGCTGAAGCTCCTGCGGCAGCTATGTGCGCCATTTTAGGCGACCCAAGTTCGGTGAGATGGATGGCAATCGGCCGCAACCAACATATGAACCATTTTGCCGCCATCTGTTGGCCAGAACCGGAACCGCAAACATGTGTGGCAAGGCGGACAGAGTTGCGCTTAATAAGAAGCGTGGGGGGAAGAGAGGCCGCGGCCAGGGATAGCAGGGAGAATGAGTTTTCTCCTGTTCCCGAGTTTATAGCCTTGCCTTTCTCTTGGACGCAAAGACCCGTGCTACCGCCTCAGCTCCCCCGCCTTTGCCGAACATGGCCCTCAAGTCGGCCGCCAAGTCGGCCAGTTTCTCGTGGGCAGAAAAATGTCCGCCTACTTCATGCCTCTTCTCGAAGACGACCGGGCCGAGAGAGCGGCACCAGATAGTGGGTGGCACCCTGAGATCCCTCGGAAAGATGGAGTAGCCCAGCAACACGCGCGGCACATAGGCACGGCCGCGGGATACGTGCTCGACGGCGGCGTGTCAGCACTCGTAGTAGATGCGCACGCTGGCGGCCGGCCCGGCCAAGGAGAACTGGTACAGCGAGACCCAGGTGAGCACCTCGTCGTCCTCCCAGGGGTACGCGTCTGCCCAGTCGTGTAGCTTTTCGTAGATCCAAGCGAAGAGGGCGACGGGCGAGTCGGCCAGTGCGAAGCCCAGCGTCGACGGCTTGGTGCTCTGCTCCATGTGGTAGCCGCAGCCCTCGTTTTGAAACCAGGTGCTGCGTTCGAGACCTTTTTTCTCGAGCCTCGAGTACGGCTGGAAGGCATGCTGCAGATAGAGGAGCGGCGACTTGGCCAGCGTGGGCGGCTGAAGGGTGCCGACATAGTTGACATGACTGGCCAGGCAATGGTCTGGATATTGCATGCCCATGATCCGCGTGATGATGAAGCCCCAGTCGCCGCCCTGGGTGACTGTTGCCATCGAATCAGTATGCACAGGCCCAGCGGAGGGGCGCTCATCCCTTACCGCTCCAGGCGACCGACGTACCGTACTGGTCGTAGCCCAGGTTCATCATAACTTTGTGCAGCGTCTCGGCGTACTGTGGGATGCTGAAGCCTCGCTCAGCCACGCCATCCGAAAAGACAAAATTGGGCAGAGACGGGGCAACGACATGAAATGACGGGCCCTGCTCAGGCTCTGTCAGCAGAGGGAGTATTTTGGCAACTTCACAGAAGCTGCCCGGCCCTGCCCAAGGAGGCGGGAGAAGGAAGCGGGAGAAAGAGGACGGAGGGCGACCGCTCGTCAGCTTTTGGCTCTACATGGACATGAATCGGCCGGCTGACGGGAGGCATAGCTTACGCACATCCATGGCAAAAGAGCAGTGGGATGCTGCCAGGCCGGCTGCTGCGGCCGTGCACTAAGTGTATGTTGAGCTCGCCGAAGCCATCGACCGAGACGCGCGTCATATAATGCGGCAGCTGGTTGAGCATAGCCTCGTGGGCACGCCAGTCAAAGCCCTCGTGCCAGCGGCTAACGAGCCGCTTCATCGTCGAGAGGGGAGCCCCATAGCCCTCGTCGTCGGAGAAGTCGACCTCGTCGGCGAACGACACCGCCAACAGCTTATCTCTGAGGTGCTGGATCGACGACTCGGGCACGCTGATAGTGTACGGCTCCACAGATCCAGACATGACGCGCAGGGGAAACGCCAGCACAATAAACCTCCTCCGATCTGCAAGTAGTCCAAGGACGAGACCGGAATGCGTGCGTTCGGGATGGGTTTTGGGCTCGCTTGAGAACTTCGCCACCAGCCGTCGCAAAGGAGATGATGGCCCAGGCAGAAGTCGACAGCTGACATAGCATGACGGCACCGAATCGAGCCATCCATGATGCATAAAATTTTCATCGACCCCGATACTTATCCTGCACGAAGACTGTCTGGGAAATGATCTACATGTGCGTAGCGTAGCATGATAAGTCCGATTGCCAACTTCCAACTCATAGATTCAGGGGCAACTTTTAGGCCGAGCTGTGCTCAGAGCACAGCTCGGGGCCAATGATCCTCCAGCCCAACGCCGTCATCTCGGAAATTAATAGGCATGACCTGCCCTGGGGCTCACTCACCTGCGCGTCCGCGTCCTTTCTATTCCCCGTCTTGGATTGTATGTCTCTTCTTCCTCCCGACATTTCAAAATCAACGGCAATAAATACCAGAAAAAAAAGTTCACAAGACAAGAAAAGGGCCGATCAACGCTGAGTATTCGGGAGCTCTTCACGCTGAAGCTTCCTCGACCGCCGCTAGCGCCTCATGCTGGACCTATCGCCTCGACAGCTTGGGGTTTTTCAGCGCTAGCGCGCATGTAATCATGGGCACGCGGAGGAAGAGACTTGCCAGGCACAGCAAGCGCTGGACGTGCTGATAACTCATGATGATGGCCTGGCGAATCTCAGTACCGACGGGATAGCGCTCCATGAACGGGAATGGCGAGTCGTAGGTCGCCTGGGCAAGTGTCGTGTTGGACTGAAAGGACAGGTTGGCCGTCAAGGCAGGCAGCAAGGATTGTGTCCAGATGGCGCCCGCCAGGCAGGTACCAAAGGTGCTGCCGACGTTGTAAAAGGACAGGTAAAGCTCCGTCAAGATGGCGACGTGGTCACGGGTTGCCGACGTCTGGATAGATGCCTGCATGGGATAAGCAAACAAGACGCTGGCCAGTCCAAGAATACTTGGCCGCCAATGATGCCGGCCTTGTCATGCAGCGCAGTGCCTCCGGGAAACCGTTAGAGGACTGCGAAGCCGATCATGAAAAAGCAGATTCCCATGACAATGATGTACTTGAGCCAGCGGAGACGGTAGACGATTATGCCGATGACCACGCCGCTGACGACTCCGAAAAAGGAGAAAAAAGACAAAATGCGAGTGGCCATCTCGATAGAGAAGTCAAAGGAGACGATGAGGACGGTGTACAGGTAGTTGCCTTGGACAGACCATGCAAAGTTGAGTAGGCTTCTCACAGCCAGCGCTGACCAGACTCCGCGGTCACCCAATAGGCTGAAGGGCACAAGCGGCGCTCTGGCTCCCCACCTTTCCCAGAGGATGAAAAGAGGAATAAAGACGAGACCGACGGCAAGGCAGGCAATGATGCGGGGGTTGTGCCAGTGAGCGGCGGTGCCGCCGACGATAGTCAGCGGCGCAAGGATGAAGGCGAAGGCAGCGACGAGAGCAGCAAGGCCGAAGACGTCCAGCTGATGGAATAGGGCAAGCCTAGACTTTGCCGGGCCGACAAGAGGGGCGGCATGGTGGAAGACCTTGGCTTCCGGCGCAACAGAGGCCCGGCGCCGGTCTATGATATACAAGGCGGCAAGCAAGGGCAAGGAGGCGATGGGGTAAACGATACACCACATGCCGATGCCCCAGAGCCAGGTGGTAAAGGACAAGACGGCAGAGGTAACATTGCCGCTAATCCAGGAGTTAATGAGGAAGGGCAGAGCAGGGACGTAGCTCAAAAAGACGCGGGCGCGCATTAAGGAGAAGTCGGCGACAAGAATCTCGAGGAGGACGATGGCGGTGTAGCCAACCTGATAAACGACAGCTCCGGCGCAGAAGGTGTAGACAGAAGCGGCCGAGGCCTCGAGAGCCATTCCTAATACATAGCAGACGGTGGAGGCAGCCACGACCTCGAAGCGGCCGACGACATCGGCAACCTTTGCGGTGGTGGGTTAGACGGCCACGGCGACAATGCAGCGGAGGACGTTGATCGTTGACAGATATGAGTGCAGCGAGAAGATGGACGTCGCATAGGGCTGGTAGGCGGAGTGGACTTGACTCTCGAGCCCGTAGGCGTAGCCGACGAGGAAGATGCCGGACAAGAGCCAGAAGCGTTCCCATCTGCTGAGCCGAGCTGCGGCGGCATCCATGCGGGCGACACCGTGCGCCCGTGGACGGAGGAGGCCATGCGACGAGGCAGATGCCCGCGCCGACGAAGCCGAGGACGATGAGGTTGAGGAAGCGATCGACGAAGGTGAAGATGTAGGGGAAGCCTGCGACGACTAGGGCTGGTCCGCTCGAGCAGGTAGCTTGCTTGTGCGTCGGTACTGGTGCTGGGCATGCCGGCGGCCGAGGAGCGGCGCGACCATGTCGTCGTCACCCTCGCCCTCGCGCGGCGAGAACATGATGGCGCGGGCCGGTGTTGTTGGACGGCGAGCAAGAGCTCTTTCTCACCGGGGCTCAGGTACCGCTCGACTGACAGCCGTTGCGGCGAAGCACCATGGCTGGAGGGGATGTCTTGCAGTGCTCGCCCAGGTCGTTGGCGACCTCGGTGGAGGGCGTCAAGGCTGCCAACAAGCACGGCGAGACGCTCCACGGAAGCTCGGATTTGCGATCAGATAAGATGGACCGAGATAACGTACGAGGGCGGGTGCGCGCATGCACAGAGCGTTTTTTTGGCTAACGTCTGTCCGTCGCAGCCGAGTCGCGGGATTTAGAGTGGCGACAGGATAGGAGGCTGACGGTGGGCACGGTCAGATCAGACGCCCACGAAGCAGAGCTAAGCCCCGACGGAAAGGGCTTAAGTCGCAAATGGAAACAAGGAAGCTGCGGCGTGAAGCACGAGGCGCACCGGGGCGCCAGGGAAGGATGCACTGCGCCCAGAAGAGGAACACTCTTGCCCTTTTGCCCAGGCGGACAAAAGCCTTGTCCGTTTAATAAGCTTATTGGCGGAGGGAGCATATGCAGTGTACATACCAGTTGTGTCCAGGACCTTGTGCTTTCTACTGTGCGTTGCAGTATGCGACTTGTGGATCTAGCTTCCTCTTTCGTCTTGACTTGTCACTCATGTCTTTTCACTTATTCAAGCCACACGATTTATTTTTGCGTTTGCCTGTCCGCCACGCCACGCGGCGCGGCACTTTGCGGGCAGCTGATCGTCGTCGTATACTGACCCGACCTCGCAGTCACCTGAATTAGGGCAGCCCCATCGGGACAGCCCCAGTTGTATACCTTAAATGTATAGAGACGGCCAGTCGCACGCGGGAAGAACGGAGGGGCAGGAGGGCCTTATTAGGCCTCGACGAAAGTACCCAACCAACAGGCGGCCGTCCCCTCGACTAATGGATAAGTCGGTTCCACTTTAGACTCCTTCCCCCTGCCGATTAACTATTTATCGACTAACTACTTTGTAGCTTGTTAACAAATGTCATCAGCAAGGATTATTACTGCTGCTCTGGCCTCCGCAGCTCGTGCTGGCGCCGGCCGACAGCCTACACCAGGGTTGACGACCAGCGCTCCGGCCAGTGCTCCGTTTCGAGCTCTCAGCCCTCGATTAATCGCAAGCTTTTCTATCGGTGCCCCTCACAGTCCCAGTGACAGGTCAGAGGAGCAGTGCTCTTGCTTGAAGAAATCCGTCCCTCATCTCCCAATACTCATGTGTCCGCTCACGCCGCCAACTACCTACCCGTAAGAAAGCAGGAGGCACCACAAGCTTCTCTAGTCCAGGCAATGCACAGTGTCTTCTATGGCACAAACAAAAACGCGGAACCCGTGACATGAATGTTTTGTCTCCACTCAAAAGCCTTTGACCCTTGAGTTGACGGCTCTGAAAAAACGACGGCTCTGAAGCATCATCAGGCATGGTTTTAAGCAACTATCGAGTTCATTCGCCAAGACACGTGCCGGCAGGCGGCACTCTGGCGAACATTTTTCCATTTTAAGACGAAATTCGATACGTTTACCTTGAATGATGTCTCATCTTATGGACATTTGTGAGCTCGTAATCCATGCTGAATGATATTGTGCTTTGCTCAATCCCCTCAACATCAGAGATGGGGCTCGTCTCGCCCATTCACTGCTGCATCTGAAATATGCGGAGAGTATAGAGCTAGATGGATGCTTCGTAGCCTTATCCTCCAGAGGCAGCTCCCGGGTGACAGGCCGGTTGTTTCCCTGGCAGCCGGTCATGGCGCAAAACACGACAGTCAGCGTGCGAAAACATGAGGCGTGTCGTCGCGCCTGTTTTCTAACCGAGCAACAAAAGACAAAATTGGGTACCGTCTTTCAAGGCTCTACCACCCTTACTCGGAGCTGTTGGAGCTTCTTGTTGCCCCTCCGATCCGAGCCGCACTTTGCGAGTCTTTTTCTTCAAGTTGAACATCAGTGAACGAGACCTTGCCCCGGTGCCTGCTCTCCATCTTCTCCCCGCTTGGCCTTCGATGCCTTGCGGCTGGCCAGGCGCTTTGCATTAATTGCATTGGACACATCCTTCGACTGTTCCCTTCTTGAAGGCTCCGCCCGGTTCGATGCAGCCACGTACACCGGCGACGAGCAAAGGGCAGAATCCTGATCCAGAAGCTCCATCATCTCCCTTGTCTCGCAGAACGCCCCGACAGGCTTTCGCCGCACTCCGAAGCAGCCCGTTGTCTCCGCGAAAGCGCCAAGCAAAACAGCCTCTGCACATACGCATGAACTTGACTGAAACGCAGATGGATAAAATCACAGCCGCGTAAGTCAGCCCTGCTTCTGACCCGTAGCTTGTGCTCATACGATGCAGGTTCATGGACAAACTGAATAACAGTCCTACCAAGGCGGCGCGTCGCCGAGTCAACGTCACGCCCACAAAGCAGGCTGCTGAACCACGACAAGCTCCTGATACCCGCAGTCAGGTGAATTATAGCATGACAAGCCACGCTGATGATGAATCCTTGATGGCATTGGCCACCTCCGCCGAATCCGCGTCTCGGCGTCTTGACGATTCCTCCCCTAAAAGCCTGGCCGAGCGCCGCCAACAGCAAGTTCCAGCGCCCATCCAAGTTGAGGACGGCCGAAAAATTCATCGCATGACCGTGCAGGCCGCCCCGGACCGGGTTTTGCCGCTGAGCTGGGTCGGCCACGGCCGCCGCGGCACAGCTGACGATGATGCCGTGTCGTGTCCACTTACTATCCGAAAATACAACCAGAATGGCTTTCTCCCAGGAGCATCCAGTCTTGCAGCGTCGAGGAAAACGTCAATGGTGTGGTTGACATGTACCAAGCCTGGGTGCAGATGGACAATCCGGCCGAGATTCCAGCACCGCTTGTTTACGTGCGAAGCCTGACCCAACGCCCGCGGCGCTCCAAGAGCACGTCGGATGGTCTAAGACGGCCGGATAGTTGTTTCCCGCCGTCCCCATCGCTGTACACGCCTCTCCGGGCATCGGACCAGTTCTCCGAGGCACACGGTTTGCAGAGTCCCCCCTTTTCCCCTCTCGCGCTGTATTTTCGGGGCCAGGATTTCCCTACGCCCAGAAAAGGTGAAAAGACCTTGATTGAGCGCAACGGCTGGCTTGAGCGTACGGGAGGAATCCCTGAGACGGACAAAAAGGCTTCTTCTAAGAAGTTTGGGATCCTTGGAAATATCAAAAAGATCGCAAAGGATATGGTGAGTCGCCAGTGGAGTCGTTACGCAAACTGTCGGAGCCAAGGCAAACTAAACCAGAGAACGAGCTCAGACGGCCGAGTTCCACAGCAGTAACCGGCGCTCCCAGCCATCTACCAAGGATGCGGCCGCCTTACATGTGCGGATCTCGCTCGACGCGCGGGAGCAAAGTCTGCTGTACTGCGAGCTCGAGTTCCACCTCACAACGGCCCTCAACAACTACATCACCGCTGAGCTCGACAAGGGCCATCTTGTCCCTGACAATCTGAAGAAGATCTCTGACTGGTGGACCAACCAGGGTCGCCCCAGAGTGGTCGGCTTTCGATACGATCTCGAGACGCAGCTTCAACTTGTCAGTTTACATGTCGGCGAGTTCAACTTCTACGGCCGGCGCCAAAGCAGCCCCGTTGAAATCGCTGGACTGCTAGATGCCATGAAGACAAATGCTCGCCAGATACGCGTGCGCACCTTTTTCCAGCCAGACTCGGTTGTCGCTAAGCAGCTTGTCGACGCTCAGTCCTTGTTCAACCTGACCAATGTCGCGCGCCCGCACCAGGTCGCTCTCACGGAAGTGACCCTGTTTTTCAAGATGATTATCGAACGCGAGCGAGATGAGCACGAACAGAAGGCCTGCGGCGCTCGTCACACGCGAATACAGCAGCCCGGGTAGCCTCAGTAGAGGGCCAGATATTAACAAGTCAACTTGCTACCAGACGTGGGGCTTGCGGATAATATGCCTGTGAAGAGTGGTTGTTTGGCAGGGGGTCCGTGCCGCACGATGCCGATCTCGCGCTGCATGGAACACCTTGAACAGCTCACTTGACGCTGGAGCAGAAAGGCTGCTCCTTCGACGTGGAAGACGACGCCTCTCGGCTATCATGAGGAAAAAAAGGAAAAGTGAAAACTGGAACGAATCAATACCAGAGGCGGTCAGACACGACTAAAAGAGACGTGAGGCGTTCCAGACTGGCGAAGCAGACGCAAGATTCGAGGTGCGGAGCAGAAGCTGCTGAACTTACGTGATAACGCAAAGGTGGCAGGTCACTGATACGGCGAGCTCTGTGATGTTGTACTGATCATGTATGTGTAGACGAGGGCGGAAGCCTATTGAAGTCAATAGGTTACCGTGGTACAATCGCACAGGCAAGTTAAGCAGGTCTCGCACACGTCCGGTCACACCTTTGAGGTACCCGGGCAGATCCAAGCCTTTGAACCGTCCACATGACGGCATTGAGCAGCCCGACGCAGGGTCGGACGCACATGCGTCTCGGCGACTGCCTCGATGGCGCCCTTTTGGGACCCTGTGAGACGCAGTGGAGTAAGAACATGACCGTTTGCCTCGGTCCCTCCGTCTCTCCAGCTCCAGCGTTCCATATCAATCCATCTTGGCGGGACGATCATCGCTTGACGGGACCAACAAAATGCCCCGCAAAGTCGCACGTGTCGTGGTCGAGCGACTCGGTCAATGCCGATGAGTGGCGCAGAAGAGGTCATGCGGCGACCAAGACGCATCATGGGCCGGCCGTGAAGTCACCGTTTCTCGAGGCCGTAGCACAGGGGGACATCGACAAGAAACAAAATATACCTTTCGGATAGCTTCCTTGTACGCCATAATGCTACTCTGAAAGTTGTAAGACCCCTATGTGTTATCTGACATCTGAAAGCCTCAGCGGCACGAGATACGAGGTATTCGGAACAAGACGTCGCGTATTGCTGCATGTGGAGCCCAGCCAACCGCTCTTAAAAAAGCAAGGTTTTGCGTCTCACGCCTGACTCCCAAACGAGACGAGAAGGGACTTCATGGCCTCGGTTCACTCGGACCTGGGTAGCTCAAGGAACAGCCATGCGTGCCTTGGCCATGACAAGTTCGGAGCTCTTGGCCCAAGTAGCGTCGGGTGTCTGCCGGTAGCATAACAGGCGGCCATCGTCGCCGGTACTGCCGAGGATCTGGCCGTCGTCGTCGAAGCCAATGCGCCAGACGGGTGTTCGATAGCTGTCGAGACGCGACGTCTCGCTGATCGTATGTTTGACCTGGCCCGGTTGGCCGGACCAATGCCGGTTGCCTTGCGCGCCAGACTTGGCGAGGCTGGCACTCAAGGTGGAGGATTAGTGAAGACTGTGGTGGTGTTGACGTTGATGATGTGGCTGCTGCTGCTTATCGGCGTCGTCCTTGACAGGCGGTTCTTTTGCACCAGGGCCGTCATAGGTCTTGACGAGGTCAAATGCAGACCAAAACTTGCCGTCGGTCAAAGAATAGGCTGCGTCGAGGCGGAAAACGCGGGCGTAGCCGTCCTGGCAGGCGGTGGCGATAATGTCATAGCCGCGGATGTTTCCGGGGGCCCAGGCGACGTCGCGCACGAGGCCGTGATGACCAGAAATCTCGGCGGCGAGGTAGAACTCCTTCTGGGTCTGCGACACACCGTACGAGGTGGTGATGATGTCTCGCGATCGATAGATCTTGACCAGGTCCATGGCGGCAACGACTAGCCCGAGAGCATCCGACGGCACGCCAGCGCGCAGGTCCGTGTAACACGGCTCCTGGTTGGGGTCGAAGCAGACCTTGAAGGCGACCTCTTCGCCACGACTAGGCTTGGAGCAAACGGCGAACTCGTCCATGGACGTATACTCGCCCAAATTCTCCGGTTGGTCGTTCTCGAACACGGTCAGCCGGCCGTCTGTCACGAGCAGGGCAAGGTAGGTGTGGCGCGTGTCCTCAAAGTGCTTCATGGAGAAGGAGCGGTAAGGCGCGCGGCTAGAGCGCGTGTCGAAGGCCGGGCGGCGGCTGGCGGAGCCGCCGGCGCAGAAGCGGCGACCGGGAGGAGCAGATGGGTCCCTCAGCCCAGAGGCGGAACCAGCCCTCGATGCCGAGCGAGGCAATGAGGTTAGGATAAATGGTGGCGGGCAGCCATTGCAGCTTCGCGGAATGGCGAGACAAGTGTTAGCACAGTCTCCCGGTCTGGCCCGAGTGATCAGTGTAAAGGGGGGAGGCAGGGGCAAGAGGCCAAACCTCGACGACGTCGCCGCCATGGGCAGACCAGGTGTCGCACAAGCGCCAGATGGCGTCCTTGTGGCGATTGAAAACGCGGATCTTGCCATCGACTGAGCCGGTGGCGCAGCGGTCACCGTACGTGTTGAAGGCGACGGCCTGTACAAGGTCTTTGTGGCCATGCTGGAGGTTTAAGTCGAAAGACTGCCGGTCGGTATTGGGCGAGTAAGGAGCGTAAGGCGCTGCCGTACCCGCCATTGCGGCTAGTGATTGATTTTCGAAGCTTTCTCAGTATGGCATATCGGAGCGGCGACGTGTCATGGACAGACAGGCGGTGGGGGAGTTGGACGTCGAGCCGAGTTCTTTCGAAGTGGGGAGCTTGAATGGAGGCGAAGTGTCAGGGCTGCTGGGCTGTTACTAGGGTGGGCCCTTCACTGACACCTAAGGAAGCAGGCCCCACAGGCCTCTCTTTTAAGCCCTGTTGAACAAGTTCTTTCTCCTTTTTCCTTTCTTTCCCTCGATAGCGAACTTCTTCATTTAATTAGCAATACTACGTTGATCTTTAGAGCCTCTGTGCCTATTCTTGTCCCTAAGTTCCGTCACAGGCTGTTTGTAATCCTTGTGGACTGTAGGTGAGTGGATGAATTCCCCGATCTCTATCTACGTGACCGGCGCTGCCTCCACTCTCTTCCGTGAACGTGATCGCTATAGCATCCCCTAACTTTCACTCTTTCCTACATCAAGCGTTTCGCACGATCATAATCTCAACCATAGTAATCATCTGGTTACGGCTTTGAGTCTATCACCATTGTGGCAAACATTGCTCAGGACTGCACCCTATATTATCTGCCAACATAAACCATTCGACAAGTTTATTCCTTGTGGATAACCCCAGTCGTACCACAGTCTGGCCCACAAGACCTGTTTGGCCACATATAAAATCCCCATGGCGTCCAAGGTTTCAAGGCGTGTGTAACGGTCCCAGACTCGAGGTAGACAAAATAGTGTGGGAGAAAGAATCTATGTTGAGTTGTCTAAAGAACTAAAAAGGGTCATGCCTACAGCCAGGTCGTGCCCCTTAAATATATTCATACATACGGGCTACTTTGTATATCAGGGAATACCCTTGTAGAGCCCTGTTCGGGATTCCCGTAACAGCATGTCGTTGGAAGCTCATGCCACTGTGGTATTTGATTAGCAAGAAGGCTGGCACTGGTTTCCAGGCGGAATCCTTTTCTGATCTCTTTGGGAGCCTTGCCAGTGGTTGCCGACTTCGTATTGTCCAGTTCGAACTGAATGTGTCGTACGACTTTCAACCACTTGACCGGTGTATCTATTGATGCAATCCAAACGCGCAATGCGTATTCCACTGTGGCCACGAATCTCCCCATTTGACCATCCATTTGAGGATGGTATGTCGTTGAGTACAACAACTTTGTCTGGGCTTTGAGCCACATGGCCCGCCAGAGAGCCACGAGGAGCTTGGAATCTCTGTCATAGATCATTGTGCGGGGATACCCCCAGTTTCTGAGAAGCAGACGCCTGAATAATGCTTTACGATTTTGGCTGGCCAAGTCGGTTTTTTTCATTGGCTCGATGATTTCTTCCTTTGACGAGCGATTGACAATGATCATGGCTGGATTGAACCGCCGATCGGCTTCAGGCAGACCGAGAACAAAGTCAAGACTTATGGCCTGGTAGGGTAGCTCTGAGGGCCAGATGAGCTGGAGGTTGCCATACGAGAGATGGTGTCTTGTGCGAAAGAGTTTGCACGTTGGGCAGCCAGCGAGATATTGTCGGAATTGTCTGTGGCCGCTCCTGATGGCAAATGGCTTTAGACGGTCCGCCAGCCGGTTATATTCATGGTGCCTGCCGTAAAGTATTTCTTCAAAGATATCTGCGATGCATGTCTTTGGTATGCATAATTATGGTGCATTGTCTGCTGGCTGCTTCCAAATCAAACCTTCCTGAACGAAGAAGGGGAGATGCGCTTTGTCTGCGGAGGCTAGTCCGACATTGTCCGTGATTTTTGTCAAAATGTTGCGCCACATGGCGTCCGCTTGGTATCCATCGATCAGTTTCCGTTGGAATCCTGGACTCATGCTCACGGTGTGTATGGAGGGCTGAGGGGCGCCGGAATCAAAGCCAAAAAAATGTTGGAGATGGTGCTTGTAGTGTGGTGACATGGTGTGATGTTCCTTCTGGTAACACCACTTCAATCCCGTCCTCGGGGCGGTCGTCCGGGAGGGCATCTTAATTACCGGACGGACATCAAATTTGCTGATATGCTCCATCGCTCACAGCAACCTTTTTGTGGCCGTTCTGGCCGCCGTGTTGGCGATGTCGACTTGTCGATGTAGACTGACGATAGAGTGGTGGTCAGTAAAACAGATGACCGGTCAGAACTTCCGTTGCGTTAACCCATTATTTTGCTGTCTTTGTCGGGGTCCACACGTATCCCGTCATCTCTAGTTCTGTTGATTAGTAACACTTCTCGGCATTGGACAGTGTGCATGAGAGGAATGCGACCGGCTGAATATGGATGTCTAGGGAGGAAATTTCTGGATCAAGCCGTCCACTTTCAGGGTTCTCGTATTATCAAATCTGAGCAGCAGAACGCCCCGCTAGTTTTGATCCTCGAAAAATCCATCATGCCTGTTTGTTCGTCATGCTGTTCTCGAGTTCTCGAGGAGTGTCAGGCTTCCCTTGCCGACTTTTCGCGGGGCTTCGAATGTGCCCGTCGAAAGGAGCGACGTAAGATTGATGCAAAAGTAGAGTGTTTGCAAAAGCAAAAGAAAATTTGGCACGAGAAAATGATACGAGCGGTTTCGCGTGGTATTGACAATAGGGGAGAGCTTGAGCGAGTCGAGCGCGAAGAGACAGAGAAGGAGCGGTGTTGCATTGAAGGAGCACGATTGTCTTCTCATCGTTCTGGCTATTTGCCTTGAGATTTCCTTGCAGACTGGGATGCTGTATCTCCCGAGGTACCTTTCTCACCTTCTATTTTGCCTGGTTTTGGTTTCGTCGATGATACTGCCGCAGCAGAGACCCGCAATGAGTCAAATGTTTAAGTGGCTCCCAGGTGTTTTGAGGTATTTTACTCGCTGACCCTGTTTTCTAGAGTCCACGATATGTTCCACTTTATATTATTGATCGTCTTCAATGTCAAGTTTTTGGTGTAACTTACGTAGTTGTGCTCGGAGCATTGCTCTTTTGCTTGAGGTCCGTGCCGTGTTACGTTATATGCATCAGAGTTAGCAAGATACGATAGTGCATGCGTCACGATGATAGAGGCAAACTTGTGTTGATGTGAACATCTATCCAAGTTTGTCTATCATCGTAGTGCATGCGCCATCGTACCTTGCCAACACTCAGGATTATGCCCGTAATTGGCGTAAGCTGGTGAAAGTTTCGTTATTTTTATGATTGAACTATTGTATGCTAGTTGTGCTGTCGGTAACCACTTAATCCAATCTTTCTGTGGATATTTGATATAGCATCGCAGATATTATTCGAGCGTTTGGCTCAGCCTCTCTGTTTGACCATCCGTCTGTGGGTGATAAGCTGTGCTAACCTTGTGTTTTGTTCCAACTGTGTCACCAATGCTCGCCAGAATCTAGCAGTGAATGTGCTTCTCCTGTCAGAAACAGTCTCTTTAGGCAGGCCATGATTGCTGACATCCGTTCGCAGGAATACACAAGCCAAATCTTCGGCATTGCTTGCCTCCTTGTACGGAATTAAGTACCCATACTTTGTCAGTCTGTCTGTGATGGCGAATATACTGTCGTATTTGACTTTTGCCGTTGGTCCCATTGACTGTGGTAGCTTCGCAATATGATCAAAAGCCTTTGATTCCCATGCTTTTATTGGCACTGATAATGTTTGCAATTCTCCGTATGATTTGTGTCGTCTAGCTTGTTTGCACATAACTTAATCCGTCTTACTTTCTTTTTCATTTGCGGGAATTTATATATTCCCTGGGTTTTCTTTAGTGTCCTCCGAAGTCCGTGGTGTCCATGTGGTGAAAGTCTGTATGTCCAGTACAGTTTCATCCTGAAATTCATGTGGTACATGTATCTTGTTTTCGTATTGTGAAACCCATCATTCCACGTAATGACTAGGACATCCCAGTTCCCAGTTGACTTTGTCAGATAATTCTTTAATTTCGTTGATTATCTCCTCATCTGAGCTCACTCTGAATATTGCGAAGAGATGTTTCTGCCAATATTTCCCTTTCTCATTTTCTCGACAAGATGTCCTTCTCCGTTTGAGTGTTGCACGGACCAATGTGTAAGAAGCAGTGTCGGAGGGAGGCTGCGTATGAATCTTGGTAATATTCTTTCTAGGAATTTCCTTCCTTGAAGAGATCCCTTTTCCGCTACGCTGGGAATCATCACAGTACCTATAGACTTTTACAGAGCTCAAGCCTTCCATGCGCCGGCGTCCTCGGTAAAATCTCATTTCCTGGTCTAGTGGTCACCGCAATGCCGTAAGTCACAACGGTAGACTCATGTTCACTGTATCTGAGTCTCCCGACACAGTTTCTCGAGTAAGACCTCATTTCCAAGTCATGCACCCACGGAATTATCGTGAGTCGGACGATAGACTCATGTTAAGGACGTGTCTGATGAAGGCAGCCTTTGGGTACAGGCGTCGTGGTGGGACATCATTTCTGACTTGCGTTGGATGGGTCTTGCCCGTGCTAGCTGTATGTTTTGTCGGCTCCGTACGACTGCAAGCCATGAGTTGTGACACAATGCCATCTCCAACATTCAGGAAGAGACGTGCTGAGACCTATACTGTCATATAACTCACGACTTGGAATCGCACGGCACGGTCAAAGGCACACGGTCGGCGCGGGCAAGGGATATCTGACAAGATCTAGAAATGAGGTTTTGCCGGAACGCCTGTGCGAGGGTTATGGCTCTGTAACGTTTTGTAGATACCGTGATCATTCCCCAGCGTAGCGGAAGGGGAATCTTTTCAAGGAAGAAAAACTCTTGACACCTTCCCCGGGCCACGCCCCGCTTTATTTGGGTCTCGAGAACTCTTGCACCACCTCCAGGTGGTGCTGGACACCGCAATAGCCTCATTTTCGACATCTACTCCAAATCGCTTCAGCCATCGCCTACGTGCGCTACGTGCTTTCAAATCCGCAGCATCGACCACCCTTCTAGCCGTTGTTCACATCCATGCGTTGTTGTTGGACGCGTTCAGCCATCTTGGTCCTCCCCATGTCCCTTTTGGTCTGCACAAGTTCGCTAGCCAGAGATAAAGGTCCCCGGATAAAGCGGCCTAAATCACGGGAAACTTCTGGCTTTCGATATTCTTGTAGCACGGCTTGTAGCCGATCAGCTATTTTGTTCATATGCCAAACAGTCAATGGCATCCCGAATGGTGAAGAATGTGGTTATGGATTTGGGGAAGGACTGGGCGTTTTTCGTGCGCGACAAGCCTCCAACAGCTGTAATACCACTTGCGGGTAAGGTGACCAGATAACCGTTTTGCGGAATGCGGAGAGAATGGTTCTTTTTTGAAGGCCTGGGATCGTACATGTTGAATGCAAGACAGAAAATTAAGCTTGGTGATATTGACCAGGATACTTCTCAAATCATGATGTCCAGCGCTCTGACAGCACCGAATCATGGCAGGCGAAAAACAACTGCTGTTGTTCACCGAGCTAAAGCGGGAGGGTGATGAGGGCCTAGCTATATACACGAGGGCAGAGCTAGGAGACAGGCGCTAAGACCATGGCCTCGTGACCAGTAAGGCTCAGGGGCTGAGAATACAATGGCAGAGCAACTGAAAGACACTGGCAGGTAGAGGAAAACGAACGTGGAAAGGGACACACTTCGAGATGGGGCACTAGAAATCGAGAAAACCAATCCTCGCCTCCTTTTCTTCTTGTTTTCCCCCACTTTCCTCCTCCTTATATCTTCTCAAGCCGGATGATGGCAAAGTATATATATCCTGCCAGTAGGGCTATTCGCATTGTTCACATTTCGGTGATAAGCCCAAGTAACTCCGTCAAGACGAGCCGCACTCGAAGAGCAACCCAAAGCGGATAGGGCCAAGACGTTTCAACGAGGCCACCTCAACAAGCAAATAACCTGGTGAACCCTATCACCGACTTTTCGAAGAAACCCGGCATCTCCCGTCACTCTGGCCACCCAGGCCACCAGGCTGCCCTGTAGTGGTGCCGTGGCAAGGGCTTTGGCATGGTAGAACTTCAATGACTGAAAAACCACAACATCCAGAGGTATATGCGTGAGATGCGGGGGCAAAACAAAAGCAATGATGCCGTGCTCGTCTCAATACTGAATGAATTGTATTGTTGGTGGAAGCCGTGACCATCGAGAATGAGTAGACAATTTAAGCTTCTCGAGGTCTTTGCCGAATGTCTTTCAAAATGTTCAAGTCACTCTAGACTGATGTCATAATTCGAGTAGCCGGTAGGCGTAGGCCTAATCACCCTGTCCGGGTACAGCTTAGTTTAATACCATGAAGTCAAAGTGTATCTGTCCGGACAGGATTTAAAGTGGTATGAAAGCTCCACCTGCTGATAGCCTCGATCGCAAAGGTAGACTCCGTTTTCTGGAATACCGAAATAATGAGCTCTGCTTCGCTTATTGACAATCACTTGATCTTTGTCCACTCCAATTCAATATCCGGTTTCTGTCAAGGGACGACCTGTAGTCCAGGCAGGAGGCAGGCAAGCAGGTAGGCAGGCGGGCAGGTGAGCAGGTGAGCAGGCAGGCGATCAGGAGAGCAAGGCTAGAAGAAGAGGTAAGACAGATGATTGTGCCATATAGAGGAGAAGAAAGGAAAGGTTCCCAGGGGAAGGGAGGACCTCTATATATACATGACATGGGTGAGGTTTGGTCCCGCGACAGTTTCATCCATATTCCGGGTATCTTCTGGAAGTATACCCTCCTCTTGGATAAGATTTTGGGGATTCTGAAAATACTGATTGATTCACGTCACGTCCTGAGACGTCTGACGCTCTGAATTGAGTTTCTTTTGGAGCTTCTTGGAGTAGCCACAACGCCTCAGAAAACAAGAAGTCCACTTTCTACCAACAACGAAATAGGCCTGACCAGATCGCTCATCTCGAGTTCCAAATAAAGTGGAGCGTGGCACGGATAGGGCGAGCTTGACTTCCCGCGCGTCTCTGTACTGGGCTGGGAGTGCCGTTCTGAGGTTGTCGTACTGAGGGCACCGGAGAATGGTAGATGGTCTCCTTGTCGCGGTCCAAGGGGACCGTGGCGAGGCCAGGGTTGAGCTAATGTATTTCTGTATGGACCTGTGTCGGGCTTTCATCGCGTTCAGTACGTCGTCGAATTTCGGTGGATCGTCTGAAGTGTATGTCTCCTCCCGTGGGGCCAGCCTTTCTTGCATATTTGTCCATCTCTTCGCCCATTCCTGCTCGACTCACCTTTCTACCGTCCTCTCTCTGGTGCCCGCCTCGGGTCCGTGTCGGCGCCACGCGTCGTGGGCTGCTGTTTCATCGAGCGCCTGTCGCCTTCTTGTTCGCATCCGCCTTTTCAACTCGCGGCTCCGTTGCCCACGTGGCGCACTGTTGCCACGGCCGCCCTTTTGTTGAGGTAGAGATCAATTGGCAGACAGGCTGCCTCTACCTCAAGCTGGTGTATGGGGGTAGCCTTGTACGCCCCGGTAACGACCCGGAGACACGAGGATTGGTGCTTGGCTATCCCCCGAGCGAAACCTTTCGGTTCCCCCTCCTCGGGCGGGGTGGGCGTATGGAACACAGCCGCTGCGTGAGCGATTAGCGATCGGATCACTTTGACATGGGTCTCCCTGGCACGCCACTGGGAGCACCCCCAACTGGCCGCCACAATTCCGGTCAGGGCAAGTGTCTGTCTCGTCAGCTTGGCTTCCACTCGCCGGAGATGCTCCGTCCAGCGTAGCTTGCGGTCTAGCCAATTTCCTGGGAATCTGGCCGACTGTACCGGCTCGGCCTCATCGGATCCGAGTTGCACTTTCCTCATGCATGTCGGTCTCGCCCTGGTCATCTTCAAGAAAAGGATAAGCGAGCTTTGCATTTTGTGTTCAGAAGAAAAAGGAAAGCAGATGCAGAATTGGCGCGAAATTTCACACCGTAGGTTTCCCTTTAAGATATTGTTCTTCACCTAACGCTTCAAGCATTCCCCCTTTTCAATCTTTTCTACATCTAAGTGTGCCCTTTCCCAAGAGGTTAGTACGGCGAGCTCCTGAAAAAGTTCGCTTCGGTTCATCACTCATCGCTGGCACTGATAGGGTATCGGTTGCCTTATGAGACAATTTTGGCCATCGTTTCTTTTGTTTCTCTTGAAGCTATCAAGATGGAGTGGTTCTTGGCGTGATATCGTATGGACCATCTGAAAATTTATCTTCATACTCATCTTAACTAGTCAGTCGGGCACAGTTCTTGAGATTTCTTGAGATGCGATCAAATGCATCAAGTTCATGGTCTTCATCCTTCATCGCTTGGTGTGAAGTTGCACCATCGTTTGTGTCCCGGTACGAGCACCACAATCCTTTTACTTGCTTGAAAGCTAGCTTGTGCCATTTCTTCTTCCCATTTGAGTGAATGTACGTGGTGCGGTGGCTTAGATGAAGTATCAAAGCAGCTTCATAGAAAGGTAAAGTCTCTGTTTTACTGTAATACTTGTCAAAAACTTCTCATGCCTTCTGGATTCTGGGAGAAAGTTCTGGATCCGATTTATATAGTATCTATTGCATCCATATTAGCATTTACATTAAGATATCCGACGAGGATTGATGTTACCAAAGCTTCATCAAACCACTGTATTAATATATCCATTGTAAATAGTACTTTATTTAGCGTAGCATTGTCGCCTTGTGCTGCTAGTGTTGCCTGCGAAAATGGTTGAAGAATCTCCTTGACTTTTGCGGAGCAAAGCCCAATCTTCTGGTGAGAGATCCGAAAAAGGGTTCTTGGTATAAGTATCCAAGGCGCCCGCAAATCCCTTTTCTGTAGCAACATGTAAGATCTGGTACCAGCTGTTCCGACTTGCACGATTGTCAGGTGGACTTCCTCTACCTGTAAAGTTGGTTAAATCTTTTGCTTTGTGCGGATGAACTTCGAATTGTTTTTTTTCTGTTGGATCATGTGTCAGATCACGTGCTTTCCAAGCGTTATATAATGGCCAGATAGGGGGTCCTCCCCGTAGACGAGAGAATCAACCACTTCTTCACCAAAGACCCGTATCACTCCGTATCACTGGATCCAATATACAGCCTACCGACATTTTCTTTTTTTGATTTTTTAAGGTGGCGGGCACTAGCCCAGCGCCCTGAGGTATGCCACCGGTGGGGCCGGGCTTACGGTGTTGTGTCCTAG
This sequence comes from Nilaparvata lugens yeast-like symbiont, assembly GCA_000758425.1. Classification (NCBI taxonomy): domain Eukaryota; kingdom Fungi; phylum Ascomycota; species Nilaparvata lugens yeast-like symbiont. Next base: position 23,211 of record JRMI01002145.1, on the reverse strand, counting down.
GTATCCGGCCTACGCTTAGCCCATACGATGTTGAATCGAGTTCGCCTTGTGCCCAGATTTCCTCCCCTTTTTTCCTTGCTAACTGGGCGGACTCAGTGATCACTCTTGAAGGTGATTTGTTATGCAGTTCTAGCCACCACGAGCCCGGACCTCTTTCTCCCGCAAGAACCTGCCTGTGGACACGCACGGGTTTAATGCCGCAAAATAATCGATATGTGAAAAGAAGGATTTTTTTCTATGTCTGATGGCAAGCGGCATTTCCAACTGAATAGTGCCCGCATTCACATCGCAAAGATCGTAGAGAGCTTCTTCAAACTTGCAATTTCCGTGATAGACTGGCCACCCTATAGTCCGGATGGCAATCCTATTGAACACGTCTGGAGCATTCTAAACCGTAAACTTTCCAAGATCTTACCTGGGCTATTTTAACTGCAAAAAAATAACGAGAATTTCGGAGTTTTCAAGGAGTGTTTGCAAATATTTTGGGATATCATCACGCCGTATTGATTGATTTATTGAATTATTTTACGTCGTGCGCGATCCGTACTTGTGCACGTGCGCCATCCCACTTGGGCAAATGACGCGGGGGCACGTGATAGATGCGCCCCCCCGGTTCAACCGGCCTCACTGCCGCAGTCTGAAGAGGGGATCGTGCCGGTCAAGCCAGGCCGATCCGTGGCGCAAGGCGCCTGCTTACGGGGCAGCGGCCTCAGCCGCGAGCGTGGGGCGCCGAAGGTCACGTTCTCATAGAACTGTGTCTCCTGACACCACCTTGCAAAGCGCACAGCCCCCTGGTCGGTCCCAAGGAGCCAGCGTATTGCCGCTCTGCCTGTGATGTGAGGCCTGGCGTCAGTGGCCGACGTGCCCGTCGGCAGAAGAAAAAATGCAGACGTTTCTTTTCAGAACTGCAGGAGCAGTCCAAAAGTGCGTCCGAGTGGTTGAAGCGCCGGTGGTAGTCGGCGAAGTCACCATGTCCCGAGCGGGCTGCCAGCAGAGAAGACCAAGCTCGCGGCGTGGTTATGCTGTGAGCTCCTTGTGGGGGGTGCGACGCAGGCGCCTCCTTGGCCAACTCATCGGCCAGCTCGTTGCCTTGGATCCCAGCATCACGCCGGATTTGAGATTCGAGCTCTAATTGATTTTTTACCACGTACAGTGGGGTTTGGATGGAGGCAAACACGAGTAGTGGGGGTGGGGGGCAACCATTCCGGCCTTTTACTAATTCGCGTCGCGTCTTCATCATTCCCACCCATATTGAAAATCTGCCAACAAGGTTGACTATGACTTTACTTCAATTGCTATAAAATAGAAACTGAAATCCTCGCAAGCGAACAACGGTTATGACCCTCTTTGATTGCGGCTTCACAACTTCCGTGGTTTCTATCAAAGAAGGTATATTTACCCAAGCCATCCTCAGAATCGTTCATCGCTATTGGACGCAATCCAGTGCAATGTCTTTGAAGCGGTCTAATAGACCCCTATTGATCACAGATGCAGAAAAAAGACGTATCTCTAGATAAAAGATATCCAGCAATCTTGCCGAGCTGGCAGGCCTTCCGAAGTACCATACATCCTAGCAGACTCTACGAGGCAGAGGCTAAAGCGTGTAAAGAACTCGAAGAGGATACGTTGAAAAACCTCATAAAATCGATGCTCCGGCGTTTGAAAGCAATTGCAAAGGCCAAGGGATGTTTTGCAGCTGTGCGTTTAGCGGAGGGGTGGGATGCGAAGTATTGAAGAGGCAGAAAAAATACTTTTCAACTACTTGACTTTTTCTAGCTCTTCTTTACCACCTAACTAGTTGGGATTTTTCGTGCTCAGTGCTTCTATAACACTGATCCTTGAGACGACCCGGAATCGCGCAGATATTTTGGCACTGTAGCTAACAACTGCCAGTGAGCCTCGAGGTCAGATCTGCCTCATGATGAGTCGCTACCTGGGCAAAGCCAGAATGCGCCTGAATCTGTATCACTGGTAGTCTATAGCGTCTGCTTCGTTTGGGAGGTTACTCTCAAAGGCATCACGTAACTCGAATTCCTCCAGGACGGCCCCGAATCTTCGGTCCCAGCATCAGCACAAGACGCCCAAGATCAAACAACAGCGGGCACTCACCCGTAACATCTGACTTTCCGGCTCAGCTCCTCCGTGAGCTTCTGGAGGCCTTGGACACTCATTTCGTCGAATCTTGGGTGGTTGAGTACCATCCCCCAGGCCATGACGGGCGTGATCTCGCCATCAATATCAAGCCTGTTGCTGAGGTCCAGGAGCGTCGATAGATCGGCCTTGTTCAGCTCCCACGTTCCTTGTCCTGGAAGTCTTCCATCTCCGTCATCGCCCGTGTGCATCTTGCCGAAAGTACTGCATTGTTTCAAGCTCTCAAAGGGGCCGGTGGACAAGTTGCCATGAGCGCGTGACCACAGGGGTCGCCGTCCGCTTGAGCCGCCCTCTCAAGTAAGAACGGTAGGTGTCGCATTCAAGGTTTTTCAAGTCTACAGGGTCCCACGGGCGGAGTCGGCGCCGTCAGCAAAGCTGATTCCAATTCCTTCACCCCTTTTGCCGGTCCGACACATGTTCGTGAAATGACTCCTCGCCTCAGTGTGGGGGAGGTGAGAGGTATGCTCGGGAGGATGCGGAGTTGCCGTACGCTAGGACGAAATCTATGCCTGCTTGCTCGCAGTCAATGCCCTGGGCTTTGGACGCGCGCATCTCTTCACTCATTATTGACCGCAGCGGACCTGCAAGGTTCGACGATGCGACCGATGGTGCCGTCGACTGTGAGGGCGAGAAAGCCGTGTGCGAGCTCGCAGCAAAGCTAAATCTCACTCATGCCTGATTGCTGACAGAAGCCCGGAATGCTTGCCTGGTCGTCTATATCAGATTTCAAGTAGTGCAGAGCGCCGTGCTGCGCCAGGGAAGCCCTCAGACGCTTGTTCTCCTCGGCTAGCTTTTCCTTGTCTTGAAAGATGGTGCTGTACAGCTTCTTCAGTCGGAGCACTTCATCTTCCAATGCTTTGATATAAAGTTCCTTCCTCTCGCGGTGCGTTCTGTAGGGCGGGAGGCGGTCAAAAAGGGGCCTCTCGGTTCATATCGTATGACAGACACGACTTACCGTTGGGCTTGTCTGTTGAGTTCCTGCCTCCTGGTGAGGGCGGGCTTGCTGTCTGGCTTGGGGCCTCGACGTTTGGGCGTATTATTGTCTGGAAAAGGCCGGTCAAGGTCAGCGGCGAACAATAGGGGCATGAAGAAGAGGGGTATGGATTGGCAAGAATAGCAAGGGCCGTACCGCGGTTGGCCCGCTTATCCGTGAGCGACTTCAAAAGGTCGGGTTCTAAGGGTGACGAGGTGCTCTGGTCTGGTGCGCTGAGGGCTGTAATCTCTGGTCAGCCATGTGGCTGATTGACTCCGTATTGCTTTGGCGAATCCGAGAAAGCCATGGTGAGTGGGCGCGATGGCCACGAAGATTCACCAACCAAAGCGGTACTACTTATGAGCACCGCGTCAACGTGAGGCTGGCATCAATGGCGTAAACCGGCAGGTAATCGGAGAGGACAGAAAGTAGGCAAGGCAATGATGTCGTGCGAGAGGGGAGAAAGAAAGTGAAAGCGGGGCGAGGAAGGGAGGACAGTGAGGCGAGAGGGGTGAAGATTGTGAGGGCTGTGCGGAGGTTGCGATGAGACAAACAGCAAGAGGCGGCGAACACGACGAAGGGATCGTAGGGTTCACTCGTCTCTTCCCCCCCACCCCCGGCTCTGTAGGAGAAAGTCAGCTTGAGGGGGCAATGGGAGGGAATGAGTTTGGGCCAGACCGTCCGCATCGAGCTGTGCATTCCGCAGTCCGTCAAAGAGGCTAGCCAAGTCGCCAAGCTGGCAAGATCAGTGCCTAAATGTCCGCCAATGCCAAGGGTGAGACATGTGCAAAGCATCATCGAGGCCAGGCTGGTGGCGCCCGCCCACCGGCCGCCTCGCTTGGCATATCCGGCGACACAGGCAAGCCTTGCTTTCTGGCACGTTCCTGATTCCGTCCGCGCCGAGATTGCGTCCGCAGCGTCCGCACGCCATGGCGTCATACGGCCGCGGTCCAATGATGCTAGCCCGCTGCGATGGGGCACGGAGGCGGCATCTAGAGTTCATCGACCTCGGGCCGGCGTCTGTGGCGGTGCCAATGGCGGTCGCAGCCGCTTTGTCTCCGCGAGACGGTGAGTCAACTTGCAGCCCGCGCCTCCTTGGATGCGGCTTGTCTGACCACCAGAAGCCGCCCGCTATGGCCATAGGACCACTGTGGCCATGCAGCACTCCGAGGCCTCGGCCTTGACCTGCCATGGCTTTTGTATTTGCTCCTCGCCGACGTCGCCTTGTCGCTACTTCTACCACTGCGGCTGCTGACGCCGCGCTTTGTCCACGATGCCTCGTCCCGGATTGCCGCCTCGGTGTGGTCCTGGATCCAGGCCGTCTTCGTTCGCGTCAACGGGGCTAACATCGTCTATTCAGGTGATGCTCTTCCTGCCGGCGAGTCAGCCATCATCGTGGCCAATCACGTTGCCTGGGCCGACTTCTACATGATCCAGGCCCTCGCCCAGCGCGCTGGCATGCTGGGCCGCTGCCGTTTGCCAAGCGCCAACTGCGTGCCGTGCCGTTCCTCGGATGGGGGCTTTGGGCCATGGGCATGCCCATGGTCAGCCGCAACTGGCTCAGGGACAAGACGGAGCTCGATCACGTCTTCCATGGCATTGTCTACGATCGCCTCCCCACGTATGAGCGCGTGTTGCCGGTCCGCACATCCGTCTCGTCGTCCGTGCGGCTGATCGTACGCAGGGCTCGTCAGTTTCAATGAAGCGACGCGATTCAGCAAAGCAAAGTACGCCGAGTCTCAGGCTTGGTGCAAGAAGATGGACAAGACGCAGCCCATGCACCTGTTGTACTCTCACATCAAGGGCTTCGTGGCCACAGTGCAGCACCTGCGCAAGGCACCTCATCTCTCGGCTGTCTACGACTTCAGCATTGCCTACCAGAGAGGCAATGTCTTTCATGTTGCACCGTCCATGTGGGAGACGCTGAGCCTGTCCGGGCTGAGTGACCGCTGTGGCTTTAGGTTTTGTGTGCACGCGAGACGCTTTCCTACCGAGTCGCTGCCAGACACGGACGATGGCCTAGCCCAGTGGCTCCAGGATCGATGGATCGAGAAGGGAGAATGGCTCGAGGCGACGAGAAAAAGCTGGTTGAGCGATGGTCAGCAGCAGAGCTCGGACCATGCACCGTGCGCCTGAGAGGTCAAGGTGATGCCCAGGACGACAGATGAGTTAGTAATCCGGGAACCGGGCCGCCGCAGAGAGGGCCTCGACACTATTATACTAGCCCGTCTCTTTTTGTACGATTGCTTATTCAAGGGTAGAGTGGTGGAGATACCGGTGCCTCTCGGACCAGCTGCTATTTGCCTGGTGAGGTATCAATTCCGCCATGCCTTGAAGATGAAGGCATCCAAAACCGGGCGCTCTTAAAAGAGAGCTAAGAATCACTTGCCCACAACCCACAACCACAATACAGAACGATCAAACATCTTGAACAAAAAGAAGCAGACAATGGCTGGAGAGCTCCCTGATTTGCGATGTGCCGGCTGGAACACCACCCACAGGCAATCAGGTTCGCGATAGCCACCGCAAATGTGCTACTGCTGCCGGCCACGCTACAAATGCATCAACTCGGCCTAGCCGGCTCGATGCGACGATGCAAGCGGACGGAATTCCAGTCGAGGCACCCACCGGGCCACGGCTCCCCTGAGGCGCTGTCATCACACGGCGCCGTCCACGGCCACCTTGCCGCTGAGCCTGGGAGGTCGATCAGAGCCCCGGTCCTCAACGTACGTCAGTATGAGGGCGGCCCGAAGGTAACTTGCGTGTATCTACTAGGCCGTCAACTAACTCTGAATTCTAGTTGCTTTGCTCATGCCAGTCCGGTGTCGTGAAGTTGAACGTGTATGAAGACCGTCTGCCGCCTCCGAGCTGAGTTCGCGCTTTCATGCGCCGACGCTGCCATCACTCTGCTACGCTGCCAATCGAGTTATGCGACTTCTTTTTGCACGGGCTTGTCTGTGTCGTGAATATCGATCACGTCAAAGGAATTGTTGTCTGTGCCTGTCGGACCTCGCCCACCCATACAATGGCGAGCCTCTCTCGTCCCGCCCCTTCCCCTCTTCAAATGCCAGTACGTTGGTTACATTAAACCATGTCATCGACGTCTCACTCTACAGCTACGGTTGGTATTGCAGCCAGAATTACACGTCTTTCAATCTGCGTTGTGCCACGATTCGTGTGGCCTTGATACGAAAACCCGGGATTTTAACTGCACGTATAGTTTGCTTTATAAGTCATCAGCCAAGTGTCTTGTCTTGTTCTCTGTCGTCTAAGTCTCTTCATGTTTTAGATTCTCCATGATCCCATCGAAATAGCTTTGTCTCCTGACATCTAGCCGAACGATAAAAGCTTCGGGAAGCATTTCGAGCATCGATAGCACATGAGACTTCAAAATTATCCATTTATTGCGACTCGGAAAGCGCTGAATTCGCAAGAACCGATAATTGAAAGCCTATTGTGTACAGAGCAGAATATTTTGGATATCATTTTCACTCTGGATCTTTAATTCATACACAAATGAGAATTGACACCAAGCCAGCGAGAATGGATGGAGGAGCTGTGGATTGACGGTACTGTTGGTGTCATGACATGAGACACGACAGCATTGAGGAACGGAGGTGCTGGAGAAAAGAGATAGGGCGCCTCGCTAGTCGTTTCCATTGCAATAGCGATAATCTGTCTCGTACGAGCAACCACCCGAACTGATGTGCAGTGCCACAAACGTCCTAGGCTGACAATGATTAAAAAAGACAAAGGGCATGTGACGTTGGACGACGTAACGGAGTGGTGGGAGGCTGAAAAGGTATATGGAGCCCGCGGTTGCTAGGATGAGATGCCGGACGGTGATTAAACTAGGCATTCGCAGCAATCGATACTATGCAAAGGGTCAGTAGGTGTCACATCCCACAGCGCCGTGCATCTCGGGGTTCGGGCTCTACTATAGGGAGGATGATGAGGTGCTGTTGCCTCCACCCATTTCGCGGCTTTAACCCTTCTCGCTGTGATGAGGGTGGAGGGCCAAATTATGTAGACGAAGAATTTTATGCCCAAGCAAAAATTGGATATGCGCCCTCATCTCAACACTCTTGTGGGGCTTGGTCACGTACCAGCACTCGCAGGCCTCTTCAGCGACACAGCAACAACATAAGGCGGCTATGCAGGCCATGAGGCAGTTATTGCTGCCGCGGCGGCGGCCGCGGGACTCATCTGGCGGAGGAGCCTGTTGGTATTGCATTGGGGGATTGCTCTGTTGATATCCGCCGTTGTAATTTCCCTGTGGAGGGCCATAGGCCTTCATCGGAGAAAAGTTTCCCGTTCAGTTAAAATAGCTCAACTCGGGTCTGGGCCAGCGAGAGACAGGCCAGCTTACGGGTTGAGGCTGCGGGGGATAGCCGCCTTGCTGGTAGCCGCTGCCGCCACCGCCGTAGTACTCCTGGTTGGACATGTCGGAGAATAAAAGCGAGCGCGCGAGGCTGAGGGATCGTTGCTGTTGCCTCGATCGATCAGAGTCTTCTGGCCGGTAGCCGATTGACAGAGCAGGAAGGATGTATCAATTTCGTTTGGGCTTGCTGGCTGCAGTCTATTAGAGATCCTCAGGGGGAGAGCAAGAAGATGAAGAGGGAGATGAAGGGAAGAAGAATCGGCTGATGCGAGCAGAGGGCTCGTGAATGATTTACGTGAGCAGAAAATGCAGGGAAGGGGGCTTGACGCCGTGTGAGGCGAGTATCCGATACGAGAGTCTGACAGGGGAGTTAGTTCACTGGACCGCACGGGTGGCGCCGCGGAATTATGAGGACAATGCGGGCGCAGCTTATAGTATAGGATTACTTGCTTTGCCGGCGATTCCTCTACAGTGAAAAGCCAGATGCGCGCTTAGCCGTCTATCGCGCTTGTTCAACATCCTCGAGAAACGCAGGACGGCTAATTCCTAGACCTTCATCTTCATTACAATCTTCCCTCCCACCCGCCTATCATAGTCTATCAATGAAAGGGGTAGCTTCAAGGAAAAGATAGTCGCTTCAGTTTGTTTATTAAGCTTGCGTGGCAGCTTGACGATTACCTTAAGCAACAACTAAGAGCCAGCTCTCCCGTGTCCAGTAGGGCAGATACACGTATATAGAGTCCATTTGCGCGCAGCCAAACATTGTTTAAAAGTAGTTGATCTTGCTGTAAGGATGTTCTTGTTTTCGCACCCGAGAGACCCCATCGAGGCCACTACATATGCAGATTTCTAGTAGCCTCCTTTCTTTTCCCAGATCGATGTCATCTTTAGCGGTCGAGAGCTTCAACTTGTCCTTACTTTCCGTTTTCAGTCTAGCGACGACACAGAAGTCACGTTGTAGGTCGCCGCACATTGACTCCATCACCCTTCTCCCACCACCCAGTGAGGGTTTTTCCCAAGGACGATTACCCGGCGACCCTTCGTATAAATGGGTGCATGGGAATTTCTGAGTTTTTCCTAACAGAGGTTTTCCCTCAGTTCATGCTTGGCATTGCGAATGCACCCTACCCATCTAACCTGAGGACTGGCGCTGGGGCGTGTAAGGAAATCAGGCACTAGGTGGGCTTTGTTGCAAACTTGTTTGAGGGTCTTGTATTCTTGCGGATAGCCCCTCTGGGCTGAGCTAATCGGCACGAGACCTCGGTCCGTGTTGTGCGCTGACACGACGTATAAACAACACCAAAAAAATAAACTCCGCCAGCCCAGATAATGGCTCCGTCTCCGAGGCCATACGAGTCGTGATATTTTCCTCCGCAGTACCCTCGAGGCGTTCGACAAAGCACGACATCCGAGCGTACTCATGCTTCCAAAGATTTTCGTCATTGAGCAGATTTCCTTTCATGCGTATTTTCTAAGTGTAGAATTTCGGACTCTCTTCACCGTTTCCGCTAAACTTGGCCGGATTGATGCGGGAATGACGCGTCTTCTTGCCGTACCTGTCATAAAGCGTCAGCGCGTCGCCCTGACACGCTTCTGGAAACCATGCATGATGGCAACACCTTGAGACTTGAATTCTGTGCCTCCTACGGTGCTGTTGGCCAAGAGTCGGTCTTGAGCTGCTGCGTGTAGCTCATCGCTCTGGGCTTTCAAATCCAGCACCATGACCTGCATCTCAGCCATGGTCATTTCTGGAGGCACGACGCCAGATCCCCTTCACTTGTTATGCCTGTGCTTTGCTGTAGGGGGTCGGGTTCGGAATTGTATTCGGGTTCAGGTCCTTGCTTGACAGTGCATGCCTCACTTGCGGTCAGATCACTGCAGAGCCGGTCGGAGTCAAATTCAGGCAAAGCAGTTGCTTCTTTTTTTGAACTTTTTAATTGGCAGGCACCAGTCCAGCGTCCTGAGGCACGTCGCCAGTGAGGCCGGTCTGACAGTGTTGTGACGCCCTACTCGTCCCATCCACGGTATCTGGCCTACGCTTAGCTCGTATGATGTTGCATCGAGTGCGCTTCTCGCCCAAATTTTCTCCCCTTGCTCCTGGCCAGCTGAGCTTGGAGCTTAACTTGCTTCTATAGCCTTTGGTTAGGTATGCTCGTCGTACAGTACTGATGCGTTAGTCTGGTTCTCGCGTTTTTAGACACGGCCTCAAGGCAACAATGGTCCGAGACCGGATCGTTTTCCCGGGAACAGCCGCTGTTGTTCTATGATGGTTTGCCTTATAGTCTACAATAGGATCAGGGTTAACTTGCTACTCAATAATAGTTAAAGTGGTCGTACAACTTCGTGAAAAGTCAGCCAGAACTCAAGACCGCCTATAATCGAAACCATGACTACAAGAGGGCGCCTTTGGTTAAGAATTATGAGGTCATGAATATCTGGTTCAAGCTCGCTCAGAATGTCATCGACAAGTACGGCATCCGAGAGGGAGACATCTCCACTTCGGTAAAACTGGCTTTCCAATGGGCATCATAACCACTGCCAGAGTAGTCAAAGGGACCGAGAGACGCAGCCACCAAACAGCTCCTCAAAAAGGTAATTGACAACGGGTCACAGCCGTCCGCATGCATCAGTCTTAGGCGTCCCGTTTCGACCCGACAGGAAGCAACAAAGAGCCGGCAACGACGGAGAAAGCGCCTATGAAAAGATGGTCACGGGCAGTTTATGAGGTGCGGAATGAGATGTTTTCCCGAATTTGGATTGACCTGGACGTCGTCCTTCAGGTGGATGCAGCAACGCTGTATGATCGTTTCAAGAAGAGGCAAAAATTGCAGGAGCCTCGTCCTCCAACGAGTCACAGGATGGAATCATGAAGATTTACTCGGGAAATGGTCTAGTAAGTGGCTCTTCGCAAAAAAAGTCAACCAATAAAAATTGAAATCGACGGGTATCTGCAAGACTGCTTTCGCTTTTAAGAAGGGGGAGGCTTGATGGTGCGCTGGATGCGGAAATACACAGCTCAAGCTGGTCAATGCACCCCGACAAGAGTGTTGAGCGCGCTTAAGCTGTAATTGCCACTGATGATTACTGACTTCTGTGCAATTCAAGCCATAGGCATCGTCAATTGCCGCCATGTTTATCAATGTCGTTGGCCTCAAATGCCCCCATACACAAGACCAAGACAGCTTCATAAGAGAGGGAGGGTGGGCCTTGATGGACGATTGACGCGCTGGCACTTGGTCCAGTCAATCGCCACTGATCTTGGCGTGTCGAAAGTATTTCATGCCAACCCATGCCACAACCACCCATACCCACGCCATTACCCCTGTCATGATGATGAGCGCCGGATAATACCCAACAATTGGCAACGTCGGGTCATCTTCAAGCTCTGGTGGCGCGTATGGCGTTTTGCCTACGTCCCATGCCCAGCTCCAAATGTCAAGGCAGGAACCTATGCCAATGACGAAAATGAGCCACGTTACAGTGAGTACGGCCCACCCCCACCACTCTGTCTCTGAATAATCCCAGTCCGATTCGTGGGTCGGAAGGGTGTTTGTGGAGACACCGCCGTACGATAAGGGTGACTTGGGCTGCTGAAATGACTTGGGGCGTTCTATGACCCCAGCCGTCGTGAAATAAGTTTCGGACCCCGAGGACATGGACATTAGGGTCCGCGGTGTTGACAATGTTGAAGGCACTTGAAGTAGATCTTCCTCGTCGATTGTAGATGTGTATATCTTGGATCGATCTCGGTCCTTGTCTGCGCCTGCGGCATATGTGCTTGACAGCAGTGACGGCGTATTAGGGGAAGCTGCAAATTTTGAGAGTGATTCTTCCTGAACCAACTGCCGAGGTTTCGAGACCTGAAGGCCGAGAGCGTCGTGCTCAGCCAATAAGTTTTTTATGTGGCTGGAGATGAGAGACTGGGGTTCGTCTGACGGCGACGTGTCGAATACAGATAAGGGTCGTCCCTCCAGTCGCGCTGAGCGCCCCTTCCGAGAAGTGCTGCCTTTCTGAGAGATCCCCTTCGTCGCCGCGTTCTCCGGTGCTGGAAAGCCATGGAACAGGTAGGGGCCAGGGTGATCGGTGGCTCTTCTTGGTCTTGCGACTCGGCGTCGGCGGAACCTGCCTCAGCGGAAACTGTCATGAGGGGAAGATGAGATGACGGGCTGGCGCCAGTGACGGCTCCTCGTCTGTAGGACATGACCGAAGCCGAGGGTTTGAAGCTTGATGGACGAGTTGTTTACAAGGCGCCAAGGAAAGGAGAATGGGGCCTCGATCCATCATCATAATGAGATCAACTTCGTGCATCCAAGGAAATAGGACAGCTGCTGAGGGGGTGGGTAAATATTACTTATGTACGAAGGTTGGGAACTTAACCATCCGGACCAGAAAAAGTAACTCGGCTTACATAGCACTGTATCCATCTCAATCGAGTAATACAGTACAATTCTGTAAATTTTGCCTAATTAAGAAAGGGAGTTTTCAACATCTAAGTCTTCCACCCAATCTTCCGCGCTTTTTTCAACGCCTTCTTCCACGCCCGCAATGGCAGGAAAACAAGGCTTTGATTGGCCCAGAATAGCTTCAATGTCCGAATAAAAATATTCTCTTTCCTGGTTCGTTAATTCGGGTGCGGCACTTCCCTCTTTATATAGATTGTTACCACGCAAATAAAGCACCCCATTGGATGTTGTTAGGCAGCCGTTCCACAAGCTTCTGTAGCTTTTCCTGGGGAAACCCTGCCCAAGCCACCTTCCAAATTGATCGAAGCTTCGAGCGCGGAACCTTCTTCTTTGTTATAAAGCATTTAAGCATGAACCATGCAGGCTCAATAGGGGATAGATCGGGCAAGTTAGACGGCCAGTCAACAGTTTGGAAGCCACGCTGCTTCCAGAGCTCTTTGTTGCGCCATTGTGCATACGGAGAAGCGTTATCTTCTTGATCCAGCCAATTGTTGCATGGCAGGCTTTCTAGAAAGGGGAAAAACAGAGGCAATAATACCTCGTGTTTATAACGCAATGCATCAATACCGCTTTTGCCGTTGCGCACCCACTTTCCATTGGCCTTCGTGAACTTCCATGCAGGCTTCTTTCCGGGGGCTTCCTCTTGAGATTCAAGCGTCGCATGCTATTGTTTATCTCCCACTGTTCTCGAAGCCGAGCCTCGTTCTCTTCGTTCCACAAGGTCACTTCGGCATTATATGCCTTCGTCTGTGCCGCACAGTCTCATCGGTCCATATATAACAAGGGCCTTTGTGATCGTATGCAAAGTAGGCCCAGAACATAAACTCCTTCTTGCCTTTCCAACGTTGCCGCACACAATGCTGAGAATACGCTTCCCTGGCCAGGCGCCACACACGCCGTTTTCCCCGCATTGAGCCAAGGATAACAGAGGTCTCATCGCTCCAAACAACCTTCCACTGTTCTAAAGTCCAGTCTTTATGTTCCCAGGCGAACTGGAGCCTTCTGATTCGTTGGAGCTTATTCAGCCCTGGCTTTGTTGTGTGCTTGACACTCGAGTAGCTTGTCTTTTTGAGCCAACGCCATAGGGTCATATGACTGAGCTGTATTCCATAGACCTTCTGGACTGCCTCAGCTAGCTGTGATAGGCTATATTGCCTCGTGGTGCTATTTCGAGTTAATGTTGAAATAACTTTCTTTCCAACGGCTTCATTGACCAGTTTGGGCCTGCCGCAGCGTGGCTTATTGGTCATACAATCCTGCAATACAGACATGCCACGCTCAAAGCCACGCATTTTGGCCTTTTTAAGGTCAAAGAAGGTGCTTTTGTTGATCCCAGTCCGCTCGATGATCTGATTGGTCGGAAGGCCCTGATTCCAAAGTTCTAGAGCAATGCCTCTTATCGCTAATGTATGCTCGATTGGGCCAGCTTTGGCAGCCGTTGCAGCCGTTGTCTCCTTACTGGTCGAATGAACCTCTTCATCTTCAGGGCTGGAGGCAGAGGCAGCAGAGGCAGAAGGTCGTTGCGTGAGGTCAGCGGCTTCGTCAGCAGCTCGGGAGCTCTGATTGGTCGGCTGGTAGGCTGGAAGGTCATATCTCTCGTCGGTCGGGATACCAGTACGTCGGTTTCCTCATGCTTGAGCTCTAGTCTGCACCATTTTGGTTGGTCTTGACTCAATCTGATGATTTACGTTTGTAGGGTATCCTGCCATACAAACTAGTAGGGAAAGAGCTTTCTAAAGCATTGTATGTCAAATACAGTACATAACTTCATAAAATTATTTCACACTGTAATGGTGGGGCCAAATAACATTTTCTGGTCCGGATAGTTAAGTTCCAAACCTTCGTATAGTTCGCATAGGTCGTAGAAGTAATGCCCGGGACATGCCCCATTTTTTTAGAACTCGAGATCTCTCGCACCACTTGAAGATGAAGGTAGTGCGACAGTTCTCGAGTTCCAAAAAAAGTAATCAGAGCAAATGTCTCCAGGGGACTTGAATGTGCCAGCTTGATCAAACGCACTGAGATGACTATGGTTTTTACCACACAAAATGGTATCGGGTTCAATTGGATGGGTGCTTTCTAGCAAAAGAGAACAAAAACTCTTGACCGGTTTCAAGCCGGAAACTGACGGTACAACGGAGACTTGAGCTACTTCATCTACGTACGGTATGACTGGCCCAAGTTGTTGTCCGGAGCTCAGCTGGCACTGGGCACGAGTCTATCCTCCCTGACGCACGGATAAATATCATTACGAATCAATTCGACAGATCATTGCTCCCAAGCCAGTTGGGAATTACATATTCTCGGTCAACTAAGCGCGCAGAAGAATTTGTGCAGATTATCAATGAGACGCAGGAAAACGCGGCCACATCCATGGTGGCTGTCCAGAAAACCATGGAGGAGGAAGCTAATCCCGGAGGAGACCCAGCGGACCAGTATCGCGTGGGCGATGACGGAATTGGCGCTGGACTGGGATCAAGACAAGACCAATGCCCGGAAATCCCTTAGGCTATCGAAAAGGGGGGTACTGCTCATGGGATGTGCACCCTGATGTGGCTCAGGTCATATGTAGGCCTGGCCCTAGCCCTAGTACGCCTCTGCTCATATGCTTATGCACAAATGCTTTGTACATGAACTCCCTCCAGGCTGTCAATATGAGAGCCTCTCTTTTCTCTCCTTCACTAACTTGAGCTGTAAATAAACCAAGTTATTGAGGTTCGCCCTTTGCTCGTGTGCTCTTTTAGCCCGCGCAAGGCCCTTAACAGCAACAGAGGTGGAGTCCCCGGCCAGATTTGATGCTTGTACGACATGCCATGGACGGAGTCCCGAACGGCTCATGCAAAATTGAATTGAGAGACTTGGGACGGGTATTCTATATACGGAATGCCCGGACGGGTAGTCTTTGCCTTCTCTTATTCTGCGGCCTTTGGCCATGGCTTGAAGTATCCCCTACCCGGTGAGCTTCTTACAACAGCCAAGATTTTACAGTCCAGTTGAAAATTTTTCATTTTACAGAACCAAGTATGGGAATCATCTTTCGTACTCAGCCTGAGTTGTTGAGTAGCTGTATGAATGTAATCAGTTTCTATCTTTATCCTGCTTCTATTGTTTTGGCCTTCGGCTCACGGCCCCTGCTTATCTCTGAGATATCCGGTACATGGGCTGCCACCGAGATCCATCTCACTCCACCCCGCTCTCCAATCCCGCGGGCTCTGCATCTTCCCTTCCTCCCCTGGCCCCAGCCTGGTCTGCTGCGCACAAAGAAGCATGTATCCTGTCTTGTTCCCTGTTCCATCGCGTCTGGAGTAGCTAACTTTTACAAGGGTCTCTTGGTGCCTCGTTGCTCCTACCTTACCTCGACCTTTTGTTGCTATGCTGCTCTTTTATTCGCCTGCCTTCTCTTCCTTCTCTTGCTCCAGTATATGTATAGCGCGCAATCTCTCCTCCTCTCCTCTTCTTGTTCTCTCTTCTTCGTCTGAAGCTCGCTCAAGCCCTCGTACATCGCGAAGTCCACACGCTTTCCTATTCGCCGCTTCCCTCGCCGCTCCCTTGCCCGCCCCACGCCTTTAGCGTAACTGACCGTTTCAATCCTGTCCTCGAGTTCGACTTAGCCTCAGGGTCCATCAACCGCCATCCAAGCTCCTCTCTGACAATTGCCTCGGCGTTTAACATCAAAGGACAGCAACTTCCGCTGGCTCAGCTTCACTCTAGACCCTATCGACTTGCCTGCCACTGCTACTTATTGCTTTCTTCAGCCCGGGCTAGTTTCAGCTCCCACTCGGCGCACGGCCTGCTTAGTCTAGATCGATATCGGCACGTTGGATAGACGAAATAGACAGACCATAATAGAGATGCAGTGCGTGTGCGCACGAGACAGTAGAGCCGCGGATAGAGGAGAAGAGGGGGAGGAAGGGTGAGAGACTGAAAGAAAGTAAAAGAGAGGGAGCGCGGGAAATATACACCTACACTTGCATACAACATACGCCATACACGCATACGTACATACACACGTACACCAAACTCACAAACCTACGTACGCAATATAGAAAATACTGCTGTGACTAGGACGCGGTGATTTTTTTCGGTCATCTTGAACCAAACCGCCTCTCCTTCCCTTTTGTCCTTCCGCCACCAACCTCTGATTCACCAGGTATATCACCTGTCCACTCGTGGCAAGCTTTGGAGTTACACGGGCCATGTTTCACTCCCTCCTAACGTCTCTACCGCTGACGAGCGTCTCTATTGATGTCCTCTGTCTCTCTGTCTTCCCCCCCTTTCCTTCCCCTTTACTGCTGGTGTCTTTCTATCTCTCATTGCTGTACCTCTCCTGTCATCCAATCTGGCCGGCTTGCAAACTAGTGTCACGATACGCACGGCGCCTCTTTAATAAATCCACTAGGAAGCCTCAGTTATCTTAAGGTCAGCCATCCCATTCAGCCAAACTGGGGCCCCCCTCTTCCCCTTTCTTCGTCTCGATACGTCGGCCTTAATATTAAAATCAAGATCTTCGAACCGCTTTTGGATCCGTCGCGTCATGTGAAATACTTCTGACGACGAAGGCCGTTCTTACTCCTAGCTTCTAGTATAGGGCTACCGTTGAACAACGGTCTCATCATCTCTCTGTGTATTAGCCTATTATGGCCCGCAGAGAGACTACGGCGGCTGACAACGACTAAAATCGATTCGAGCATCTGCCAGCCATACACGATGATGAGGATGAGGACCCCAAGGGCAAGAAGCCTGCCGTCAAGAAGAGGACCAAGACGGGATGTCTCAGTGAGTAGCTCCAACGACTGCCATCTCTAGGCCTGTCACCATTGACTCCATTGTCGAAGCTTGCCGCAGGCGGCGCATCAAGTGTGACGGGAACAAGCCTAGGTGCAATAATTGCATCAAGTCAAAGCGTGATTGTGAAGGCTATAACCAGCGAGTTGTTTTCAAAGACCCCATCAACGCACAGCAAAGCCACTTTGCCGTTCCCCACTACGCGACTGCCATGCCCTGCCTTGGTGACACGTTTTTCGGTCATCATGAAAGACCGATTGCTCCAATGCCACTTCAGGCTATAGCCCCGAGGCCCTCGTCTTACGATCATGACTCCTCTCAGATAGCGTCCTATGCGCAAAAACACCACAGAAGCGACTTCGGTCAAAACTATTCGCTTCCAGCCGTAATGCCGTCGTTGACGAATCCGAAAATGGCACCGCCCTTCGCATCTCGCTTTGGGCAGAGCAATTTGGACTTGAACCCGCAATACCGCTTTTGTCATCATCCCTCGAGCATCGATCAAGGACCGTCTATGGATGGCGTCAATGAGCCTCCCCACTTCGGTAGTCCTCAGACTTTCGTTCACCCACCAGACGACTTTTATATTCACTCCCCTGATAATGACGATGACGTGTCTTTGGAGGAAGATAGCCACATGGTCGAGTCGGAGGACGAGCCTCCAGACCCTCGAATAATGATGATATCAGGTTCAGGATCAGGTTCTATTCTCTGGCGACAACACCGAAGGTCGGAAGCCAGGTCAGGACATTTTCGACACTTGCCCATGAACAAGACTTATCTGAATACATCAATTATACGCCAAACTCGGAGCTCTGAACCCACAAGAAGCGAACTATTTTCATGCATTTTGTCGGCGTCACTGGCCCGTCCATGTCGTTGTACGAGAGGAGCACGACTCCAACCGACGATGCGCTCGAGTTCGAAGAAGATGCTGATCTAGGAAACAATCTGTTTAGCCGTAAGATCGCCCATCCTATCCGACGGTATTCCCCAAGCAATGTCAACAGCAACTTATATCTGACTTGTTTTTTTGTAGATACGTTCCCCCTCCTCTCTCTGAACCATCCGGGCCTTCTGAACGCCATCATGGCCATCGCGAGCCTGCAAATAGCCAATCTACAGTGCACTCCACCCACCGAGGCCCTCAAATATTATCACTGGTCGATTCGCCAGATCGCAAAAAATTTCAAGACTCCGCTACGAAGGGCCAGGCTGCTGACGCTCGCTGCGACGCTTCTGCTC
This sequence comes from Nilaparvata lugens yeast-like symbiont, assembly GCA_000758425.1. Taxonomy (NCBI): domain Eukaryota; kingdom Fungi; phylum Ascomycota; species Nilaparvata lugens yeast-like symbiont. The sequence continues at coordinate 5,213 of JRMI01002145.1, read as the reverse complement.
GCATACTTTGAAGTATGGTCCTCGGATCACACGAAGTGGTGTAGTCACCTTTGCGGTGCTCGACAGCTGTTTCGCGAAATGTGTCTGAAAGACTTGTCGAGAATCTGTTTGCCGGCAAAGAGACTGCGAAGTTTTTCGAGTGATCGCGCGGAAAGCTCCTCTGACAATATCGACTATCAGTTTTTGAGTGTGTTGACAGGCTTGCCCGTCTCCGCGGAAGACTATGGACTTAAAGAGGGCCAGCCCATGGACCAGCGTTTTCTCGGCGTTACCGACAGGGATATTGAACAGTATGATATTCTCCGCGACCTATTTTGATGGTATGGCAAGATGGATGTCTACCAAAGCATTTTAGGAGGAACAAAGTTATTGTCAGTCTCAAGCTTCCCACGCAAGCGGTCTTGTTGACCACGCTGACATTCACATAGCATAGAGTATGAGGCATGGACTCAATGCCCCCCACGCGCGTCATTTTCAAACATAAATGCCATGTAGGCAACCTGCCGCTCATTGCTAGAGCAGAGACAGATATTCCGCGTTCACTTACCTTCAAGTATATAAGGCTAACGTATGGCAGTTATGGCACCTACGACTACCTGATGTTGTTACTCGGTCGTCTTGCAAATTTCTCGGCAAAAGATCAGGCTCACAAACGGGGGACAGATCGGGACCAGAATGCCGCTGTGGTCGAAGGCCCACCCGGCACATTCACAATAGTGACTCCAACGTATGGCAAGTTGAACGTCCCCATGTGTTTCAACCCTGAAGCCATCCTCTTCTCATACGAATGCCAATGACAATGCCGACACGCCTCAAAGCTTAGAAGCAGCAGAACAGGAGTGGGAAAACATCCGGCTGAGTTTTGAAGCATTGGAAAGTCATTTGGGCTACTGTTTCCAGCCTCTCCCCCTCGAGTACGCCGACCGCAGAGAAACGCCGTTTGGGCCATCATTGATGTATCGTACCTTTTCGGTGGCTGGAATTTGGATGAACTATTACATGGGCCTCATCCACCTCTACCGCAGTCGACCTAGCTTGCCGGATGCACCAATGCAAACGGCCCAAATGGCGGCACCGTCAACGGTCGGTTACGCGATCCAAATTGGGCGTATAGCCGCCGGATTGGCAGAAGACTGCTCGCGAATGCTTGAGGTCAGCACCACACTAGCAGCGGCCTTTATCGAGAGTTGTTTCTGCCTGTTTGTGGCAAGCGTGCAGGTAAGGCACGCCGGCGAAGCATCTTAAAACGAAGCTGCTGTCCTCAAGAGAAACAGGGGTGAAAATGCAGAGCTAATGGTATCGTCGCCCAGTTTCAAAAAAATGATCAGCGATGCTGGGCCGTAGAGCGCATGCACAACATCTCGTGTTTGACGGGATGGCAATCGGCAACGAAGATTGTTGTAGGATGTGAGTCAGCATGGCTCAAGCTGTTCCAGCTTGGGCATGGGCCCGAGTATAAACGTCCCGATCACCTACAGGAAACTTCCATGTCGGTATGGCTACTACCTCGCAGGCTCGATCAGAAGATATCTGAGATGGGTTATGATGAGCAATTGGAGAAACGGATCATACTCGCCAGATCTGAGCAGACTAACCTAGCTTTCGGGCTATTGGGGGTGGAGGGTGACTTGGATCGCATTCAGCTGGCAGATGATGGCTAGGCACAGCTCCTTGTCATCTACGAGAGTGGCATCTGAAGTATAGTGAAGGCTCTGTTGCGTTTCGAATCCGTTTATGAGATGATTATGTTATTTGTGGCCTAATGTGTGATGTCATGTACCGATGGAAAACGGCATGTGTGGTTATCAATTGCGAGTAAGAAAAAATATGTCGTGTTTTTGTGAAGGTGAAGTGTCTATGTGTGTCTTGTCGGCCAATTCGTATACGTTATAGGTTTTCAACGGCCACAGAGCGTGGCAGTACTTTATTATGGGGAGCTACGGGGTCAGCTAGGCTCAGTTTGCGGGAAGCCGCTGGACAACGGCAGCCATATCCTCGTCAGTATATATTCTAAAGCCTTTTCCTTCGGTGACGCTAGCCAGCTGAACGTTCTTTGCATCCAGCTTCTCTTCCATGACCTGCTTCAGCGTTTTCAAGACAAGAGTCTCAGCGTCGGTGATGCTGATGGACTGTGGGAGGAGGGGGCCGGGGTTAGGAGGAAAGATCATGGCCAGAAAGAAGCCGAATAAGGAGGACTTTCTGCAGACCTTGTGATATTCATTCTGCAGCTCGGCCTGTGCGCCCTCAGAGCCAGAGCCGATAGCTTTTGCATCATAGCGATAAAAGGTGCCGCTGGGCTCGGCGTGAAACAGCTGAGGGCCCTTCTCGTCGAAGCCAGCGATGAGCAGGGCAACTCCAAAGGGCCTGCTCATGATGGTCTCCTCGCCGTCAGCACCTTCGCCAAAGCGCAGGGCGAGATCGCAAATAGCCTGAGTGCAGCTCTCGACACAGAGGGGCTCGTTGTAGTTGAAGGCATGGCTCTGGCACTCGACGCGGGCGTGCTCTATTATGGAACGAGCATCGGCCTGTAGGCCGGACATGGCACAGCCGATGTGGCGGTCGATTTCCAGTATCTTCTCAACTGAAGAGGTCTCGAGCAGGGTTGAGGTGACGCGCTTCTCGACTCCAAGGACGACGCCTTCGGATGTAGCGACGCCGATGGCAGTAGAGCCGAGCTTGATAGCCTCGAGCGAGTATTCGACCTGGAAAAGGCGGCCCTCGGGAGAGAAGGTGTTGATGCCCCGATCTGAATCCGGTAGGCCAAACTTTGCATATTAGCAAAGTAAGACTGCCGCGAACAGGTGGGCGGAGGAAATGAAGGGAGGGTAAGGCGGTTGAAGGGGAAGTTTGCGAGGAGGTTCAGGACAGCTTGCCGTATTCAGATTTGGCCATAAACATGGTGACAGATGAGCCTCTAAGGCGGGCGTTCCTATGACGAATATTTTCCTCGAGTCAGGCTGTCTGGCGGTGAAGAAGGGGTGAAGCGTGTTGCAGAAGCTCCTTGTTTGACAAGCTCCTTGAGAGAGAATGGATGCTATTGAGCATATTCCGTATTCGCAACCACACCACAGTTGACTGCCACCGCCACACTGCCATGCCCCGCCACCAATTTTTTGTTTGCGCCCGCATAGCATCCTGAATGCGGAAGCCGCCTTGAGCGAGCAAACCCAAACATGGTTCACAAACCTGCGTTACTAGTCGTAAAGCTTTCAAAAAGCGGACATGTTTCAAGTTGAAAGATATCCCTCGAGGCTTTACAGAAAAGCTACGTTGAGGACTAACAAAGTTCGCTACTTGATAGCGAGAAATGGTCTTTGATCCTTGGCCGTGATGCCAGGTCAAGTCAACGAAAATGCTATCGTCTCCAGGAATAAAGCTGCGCTCCTCGTCGACTGACAACTAGATCCCGCGGATTAAATCATGGCCCCCAAACTTATCGCTGTCCAGATGGCTTCCATGACAGCTTATGTGCCCTACAGCTCTTGGGGAGGACGCATGATGACGAAGTTGTCCGGAGACTTTATTGACGTCTACCGCTGGGTTTTGGCCCGGGGACCATCATTTTCGTTGTTTCCCGAGGCCGTTTACCGGTTCTGGATGACGGAAGGCCTACTAGACGCTCCGCTCCGCAGTAAATGCAGTTATAGCCGAAAGTCAAGAATCGCAGTTGGCTTTTATCAACCGACTACAAGTGGCCTGTAGCCAGCTTCCAGACCAGGAGATGGTGTCCTGGGCGATCAATGGAAATACGCAAGAGCACCTGCCTGCGCAGGTAGGCCATACCAGTACGGGCAATAGTCGAAGATACGGCAGATTGCATGAAAAAACCCCTCCTGCGTCACCAAGCGTACCATCATACCGCCACCCAGGAGCGTTCTCATGGGCCCTGATCGTGCCAGACTGCTTCTCTTCAACCTGATGAGAACAAATTTCATAATGTGGAAGGCGATAGGAACGACCTCTTCGCGGCTGCGGTCACAGGAACGGGCGCATGCTACGATTGTAGCAGAAGGGAACACTATGTCCGTGGCTGCCTTCACAAGCAGCCCCGGCCGCATCATCATCCACGACCATCACCCCTGAGTGACGATGACTTTGGCAAGAACAGTGACAAATGCCGGACCGAAATCAAGCGTGGACCACAACAGCACGAAGCGCAACGTCGCGTGCTGCAGAGAGCTCTCAGGGCCTGCTGTTGATGGCAATGACCCTTAGGGAGGCGGAGGTGTCTACTTTGTGGCTGTGGGCAGCAGCGAAAATCTTTGAGATCTTACGCTCGTATGCGAGAGACTCGTTGTGCTACATGTCGTATTACTATGTCGACCGCCCTAAGCGCCCTCCGTGTTTTTCTATTCTTATGGTTAGGGTTGTACTTTATGCTTTACCTGTGAATCGGTTGCTTTAAAGTGTTTCTCATGATTTCGACACAACACAGCATGAAGATGCGTGGTATAGGCGGGAAACAAGGCCCTCAAGTCACTCAAGGTGATGCGATTGAACTGCAGAAGCAACTCAGGGTCGAATGAACAGGCCCATGATGATCTCATGCGGCATAGTTCCCGATTGCGCTTTTCGCAGTGTCGTGACTCCTGGCCGTTATCAATTTTTATTCTGAGCTTCAACTAAGCCACAACTTTAACCAAAATACCTCAACCATATGACACCGGAAAATTAACATAAAGAACTGCATGACACAGATGCAGACCTGTCGCATTTGGGAAAACCCTAGATGAACACTTCAAGGTCAGGTTAGTCAGGGGTTAGTTCTCCATGACTGGGCTGGGTTTTCAATCAAACCGTCACTGGGCTGCTGCCAACGCGCCAATAGCTCAAGAAATTCGCTACCCGCACTGCCCGTGTCCGCAGTGAAATTAAGCAGCTGCCATGGGCACACCCTCTTCGTGGCCGTGGAATATGTTAGTGGATGGCTCGTGGCGACGCCAGTAGCGTCCAGACTTCGAGGCCATAAAGGTATGTTGGCATCTGATCGGGCATAACTTTGGATGGCCACGGGAAATCATCTCCAAAAACGCCGCTGCTTTCGCAGGCCAGAAGGCAGTCGACTTCCATCGCTCCCATGGCACAAGGCTGATGCCCGTGACGCCCGCTCGTCCAAGGGGGAATGGTAAGGTCGAGCAGGCCAATGGAGCGATGAGGGGCATCATCAACCGACCTCGACCGTCGAGGTCCATAGGCTCACCGCTTACGGCGGG